>CAAKHC010011608.1:56953-100201 GCA_901007825.1 Macroramphosus scolopax
CTGGAATTGGGTGCAATGATTGCTTCAGGCTGCCCGTTTGGCTTTTAGAAGTGTGCATGGCTCACATATGGCCCAGCTAGCCTAACACTTGGGTATTGCCTTAGAGATGAGGAAGAGGCGACCAAGGGGAGGAATGAGATGTGACTTCAAATACAGTTAAAGTGCAAACTGAATCGCTTGACTTGGGACTCAGCAAGCTGCCGGTCTGGCACTGAATAGTGAATAACAATCTGGTTTCAGCAGCTCTCATACTCTCACTCTCACTTGTTTGGGCGAAGTAGCTGTAAATATTTTAGCAGTGGAAACACGCCCGTCTTGTTGAGCAGCGTTTTCTATATTTAGTTCTTTAGAGGAAGGTGGAAAAAGCAAACCTACCTGTTGAGCACAAGCACGCACACCAGTGGAATGTGACTTTAACAAACACAAATACACATTGTGTAACTGCATGAGACCTTGAGATATGGGGACTACACAGGATGTTTAATACATCCAGAAGGAATTACCACAAAATGTTTCTGTTTTATACCTTGGTTGTAACACAGCCTGAAATCAAAAGTCAGAGTCTACCTATGACGGAGGAAAACTTCAGACAATCCAATGCAAATTCTAAATAGTCTAACCTGACCTGTACACAGGCTCAGGTAAAGCACATTAGTTAATAGTAAGAGAGAGAAACTCTAGTGTTTCCTTTGACTAACCCTGCAGTCCCTCTGCTGCAGTACGAAAAGCTACATAGACCAAGGAGTCATATTTCAATGGGAGGAAACAATCAGGCTATCCTTTCAGCTTTGTGTGTCATAAGGTCTTTTGACAGAAACTACTGAGTTATCTAAGCACCAGTTTACAGAATTGAGAGGGAAGTACTGACAGAGGGGCAATGAAACCTTCATACATATTTTTTCATTAGTGTAAAATACCCTGAAACTGAGATTCCCTTCTTATCTTAGAATGTACATAGGGTCCTCTTCCATGGCACAATCCATGTTACATCATCATATGCTATGGTCGCTGAAAACGGAGAAGCCAAACACTTTTGTGTTTTCAACTTTCATGTATTCATTTTTAAGTGTCAGCTTGAAGTTGGTAGCTCGAAGGCACCAGCCAGGATGGTTGTATTGAATTACTGATAGGCAACATGACAATAAAATATATCATAACATTACTAGTGTTAGAATGTTATTTTGTTAATTGATGGACACACTGGGGCTGTAATGACTGCCTGAGAGGCTGTGAGCAATTTCTTATTATAATTTTAAATATAGGGTTTGTTTACTAAAAAGTTGTGTTTTCTGTGGTGATAACGAGACAAGACATGGCAGAATTACTCTCAAAGACAAGTGCAGAAGTCAACATTCTGGATGTGAAGTCGGTGAAAGGTGAGCCGAAAACACGGGCAAGGTAGTTTTGCTCGCACAATATATTTTAATGTCGAAAGGCACTTACTTGAAACAAATCTGTGTCTCCTCAAACAAACAGAAATCCATCTACATCAGTGACGTGAAAATGCAGCTTGACGAAGACAGATTATAGACAGTTATCAAATTCTGGGGAGCTCTCCACTCATTTTTGCTGCCTGTCCCTGACCCAGACCGTGTTTAGAAGATAACACAGTTGAGCAGTAGAGGTATTTAAGGGCCACTGAACAAAATTAAGTGAGTATAAAGTGCTCTGAAATACTCATAATGAGATTTTGACCAACAACTTAGCAAACACTCAACTAAAAACAACTGACTACAGAAGAATGAAGTATGAACTGACTACTACTTCTACTACTACTGTGGTTACGAATATGTATAATTTTCAATATAGTGGACCAGAAACTGCACTAAATAATAGGAGAAGCAGGAATCAGTAATCCAGACATTACCCAACCCTTTAGCTACAGATACATCTGAATAATTCTAAAAAACAAATCTAGTGTATTTTATTTTCACAGATATTATCTTCTATCAAAGTGTTATTGTTATCAGCTACACAAGAATGTACATTTTACATTTTCATTCTATTATTGAAAATTAAATCAGAGGGAATGACTAAATCAATATCAACTAGATATCTGTGATACCCCCTAAATTATACCATTTTGGATTATCAATCTGGTGACCTTATGTAACCACAGAATTTGCCACCATAGAGAGGCTTTTCCCAGTCCCATGAGAAAAAGTGATAAGTTAATGAATTATTGAGAGCACAGGGGTCGGCAGACAAAGAGCGAAAGCCATGCATCCCAGTCACTTCTTCACCCCATCTGCAGTCAAAGATTCCCCACAAAGATTGATTCATTGTTAACACAGCCTGACACCCTGTGTGAGGGAGAAAGAAAGTGGTAGATAAAGGGACAGAGAATGGGGGACAGGGGGCTCCATTTGCCAAGAATATGAGCAGTAGCAGTTCAGTGGACAGGTTCCCACAGTGGTCATTCTGCCACTTACAAAAATACCACATACGTTGGCTTGAGTAATGGCATTCCATCAGACTCAAAATGAAGACAAGTAGGCTGATTTGACAGTCAAGGACTGCAAGAAACCCCATTCTCAGTTATTCGTTCCCAGCTACGTGCCATTTAAATGCCCATGTTATTGAGACATCACAGCCAATTCAATGACTTGCTTGGAATAATTTATACAAGCAGGAAAATTCTGCATGAGGCAACAACCTAGTAGGCAACGCAGAAATTACCTAATAGGGAATAATAGGGAATGCTTCCATGATTTCAGTACAGAGCTACAAATGCAATTACTGTAAAGGATGGCCCCTAGCAAAGAGAGCAAATGCATACCTAGATCTCCTTAGTGTCTAACCAAACCAAGCAAGAACTGCTTCCAGTTGACAAACGGTTGCAAAAAAACTCAGCCATAGGCATATCATGCCTCGGAGCTTATCAATTCCTTTTATCGGTGCAGGCAGGTATTCTGACAGCTGCACTTTACGAAACAAAGACATCAAACCCATGCGTCTGCCCTGCTCATGATGGAGAGGTAGAAACAGTTCAACGCATGGCTTCAATACACGAAGGGAGATGCCAACAGTGCTGGTTGTGATCTGTAAAATCATAACAACAAGACAGGGTGAAAACAAACCAGCAAAATAAATGAACATCTTTCTACCCAACATGGGCTTGAAGTCGAGGAATGCCATGTATTTGACACTCTACATGTGTGCTAGTGTTCCCCAAAGGCAACGATTTACCAGGTAAACAAACTATGTTAGATTAACATTAGCACAACGCATGAAAGCCTAGATGTTTACTTTCACTGGGATACTGAAATTAAAACAATGTGCATTAATTCCCTCATTACATCTGGATCATGACAGACAGACTTTTGTTACAGCTAGCTCTATGGCTACAGCCAATTATAGGGCTTCTCCACGGGCACTTTTGGCCGCGCCGAGTCAAACCCAGCAACTCTGATTTACATTCTATTAGCATTTAAGCGCGCCAGGCCGCGCCTGAGATGGACCTTCTCTGGGGCGAGGACAACTCGCGCGGTCACATCTCGAAGCCGCAGCCAAACCGTGACGACACCCTCATCTCCCCCGCACACAAGAGGCTGTAGCTAGTGTACCTGCGCCAGTGGGGGAGACCAGAAACGTTATAAAGTCTCTGTGTTGAGCTTTCTTAACGTTTGTGGCTTCTTACTGAATATATGTGGTCTGAAGTTAATTTTTCGTGTTTACGTGATAGCTTTCAACAGTAGAAAAGCCGTGTAAAGTTAGAGAAGAAAACCCAATATTTCCTGATTGTGCTGCTTCAAAATAAAAGCTTTTAAGTATCTTTGTTTTATTGTGAAACATTTTAAAAGGAAATGTGATGTTTATCGACCAATATAGTCGCTTCTCTGACAACTAAACACAAGCGTCGCTTCATCAGTTTAAAGACACACCTTCAAGCTGGTCGCCCTGTTGTCATGGTAATGCAAATCCCAGCCGCGCCGGGCCAAACCGAGCTGAGAAATTGCACGGAAAAGGGCCATTATACTTGTCTAACCGATACAAGCCAGCACAACACGAGTTTCAGGCTGAAGTCATAAACTTTGTAGCGAAAACTTTGCACCCTATATCCAACAGCTGAAGGAGCAGTAGTTTATCTGCCTGTACAGCAGACACAGACTGAAATGTTTCTTCTGGATATCGTGATATATTAATTAAATGTAAAAATCATGTCCAGACGGATTTTAATAACATGCATAGACACATTGTTGAGATTCAGAGACAGTCAAATAAAACTGTTGTGTTTAACCTGTGTATGACTATTATGACTATTATTTATCAGGAATTGATCTCACAAAAATCATACTGATGAGCATAATCCATAAGGGCATTGGTATATATGAAATCCTAATAATCCCTAGTCTGCCTAAACATGAGCATGCAACCAAGAATTTCCTCTAACCACCTCAAAAAAGTACTCTGCATCATACACCTTCTCCTGTAAAGAGAAAAAAACCTGGGTCTACCTGAACCCCTTGAGTGATCCTCCTCCCTGCACCCAAGCACATCCATCTACTTTGGCCATTGAGTTCTCTCTCTCTCTCTCTCTCTCTCTCTCTCTCTCTCTCTCTCTCTCTCTCTCTCTCTCTCTCTCTCTCTCTCTCTCTATCACACATGTTACTAACTGTGATTTATCGGGAGTGAAAACCAACATTTGTCATAGTGTGATGGACCATGATACCCACTATTACAATCACGCATATGCAATCTCACTACAGCCACGCAAATAAATAACAGATGCTATGGATTCTCGAGGGCAGAGCTGAGCAAGCCAGCTCAAGTTTGGTTCAGCACCGAGGGTCAATGTTGTACTGGTGAATAGAAGGGTGGCTACTTTGGATCTGTAGTTGCCTGCACATCGCAAAACAGACAAATAAAAAAGCTACCAACGTGTGCGTTGTAAGAATTGTACAATAAAATATTGTTTTAATAAGTTGTAGCTTGCATCAACGTATCTAGTGTGTCAAGTTAAACAATGAAAACTATTTCACAAAAAAAAGCTGATTAAACCGTGCTAAAGTCCGTGGACCCCACTCTATCCTCGTTGTGTAGCCAAACAATCGTAACAACGAGCTATAACATGTTTTATTTTGTAGCACAACTAAGTTATGATTGTGTAACTAACGTTAGCTGCAGTCCTGGTTGAACCGAGCTCCGACAAGGCAAGTCAGAGAGTCTGGTCAAAAATACTGCGCCCAAAGCCACTCGTCTGTTGTGGACAATGAACCGGCCTACCGGCGCTCCAAAGTTAACACTTATTCAATAGAAACACAGACGTTTTCACATATTTAGCGAAACCGAATAGTATAGTTAACAGCTAGCTAACCTTACTGCACAACAGTACAGCGTAACAGCGAACACGTAGCGTCGTATCTCCTAAACTTTGATGCCATAGCGGGCAATGAAAACACCAACAAAGCGGAGTCAATAGAAATAACAAGACAATTGATTGTATCATCAATGATCATCTGCTTCACAATACAAAGACTGATAACACAACCAAGATTCCATAACAAATAACGTACGTTAACGACTGGTAAGGTGGCTCGTTGTATCACGGCAGCTTAAAAACCACAGCCTGCTCGAGAACGGAGCAACACCAACTGCTTCTGGGACAAATTTGCGCGTTCAAACACTTACTAGCATCAGTGTTCAAAGCTTGGTTCTAACTGAACCATAAACCTATTGCAGAAAACTCACCGGCTTCGACGCTTTCATTGAGTGGGGCAGTTTCTTTTACGCCTCTACAAACTCTCCGCCATCTTCAGCAGGACCGTGTTTGTTTAAATGGGAAACACTCCCAGAGCGCAGAGAGACAGCTTGTAGCAGAGCGACATGCCTTCTGGGTAATGTAGTTACTTTCCCTCTCAAGGCTCAAGATAGTGGGCAACGCGTCCTGCGAGTGAACTACACGTATACCCATAAATGATATGAGCAGGAGTCACTGATATTATTAGGGGAGAGATTTAAAAATGTATTTATAGCCTGGCAGAAAATCAGCTTTATGCAAATGACCTATCATACCCGAAGAGTATCACATTCTTATGTTTTTCAGTTATTACAAATATTAACGTAAAGTAAAATATTACTGAATTTTAAAAGGTTTTCCACAATAACTAAATAATGATCTATTGTTTTAAACTATTTAAGAACAGGAATAAGCGGGTTTTTAGGATTTCGGGAAGCACAGGCACATTGTACAAAGCGGAAGGGTGGAGGAAGATGCAGTGTATATAATATACTAATAGCGGGGTTATTAGCAGTGTACTTGCATTTTCCTGTCTGAACACAATTATTTCTGAAGGCTACATAAACTTTGAGCCCGTAAAAGGTGTGTGTACCAAGGCGGATTTTATTTTGTTTAAACCTTTAGAGACAGTTGTTTCAATGCTGTTGATAAATCATTGAAGTTCATTGTCATTGTTTCAACACTTCATTTGTCAAAAACAGTTTACAAAATCTACTCAGACATAGGTTTTGTTGACAGGACATCATTTATTCTCGGATGTGCTACACAATTACCACATATGGATTATACAATCTTTCAACAATAATGACTTGTGGGTCACCTGAAGGACGCATCATTGCATGTAATCCAGATGTATCCATATTTTCTGACATAATTTGAGGTTTTTGAAGAAGCATCACTTGGTTCACTATCACTAAAAGTAAAAAATCACCCAAGTAAAAAGACTTGTGGGGTTTTGTTGTGTGTTATTGGGTCTGTTTGTATATCTGCTATGATGAGAGAGCCTCAATTACATTCCAGAGAGAGCCACAGAGGGGCCCTGTGGCCCTCTGTTTGTGCCCCATCCCCCAACAAAACATGGAAAACTGACCTTCCCCCTCAGTGAGTGTGAGACACTTAACTCCATCCCCCCTCCTCATTCAGCCTTGCTACTTTGAAAGGACAGGAGATAACAGTTTGAAAGGACAGGAGATAGCCCCATAATCATTATTGTATTCAGATGGATTTACCTGCAAACAGCCAACAGCATGCCTTTCTTTGCTCCAAACACATTCCCCTCCCCCAGCTTTCAAACACTATTCAGATCCACTAAAGACTCACATCAACCAAATCTACCATCAGCTGTAACACTATTGTAACTGAACAGTCTGAACATTTATGAGACGTGCTTTATGTGTAATTTTCTGGCATCACGTGCAAACAAACTGTATGCCATGCTGTTTAGTTCCCTACAGTTGATCAGTTCGCAGTTCATGTAATTTAGGAGCGCAGGCAAGAAGTACAATAAATAAGAAAATAATTCTCATTAATACTCAAATAATTACATAAGATGCAGACAGTCTCATTATGATCCATGGCATGGGTTTGACTTAAAGTTAACAGTTTTAATTCTACAATTTTCATTGTTTCTCATTTCAAATTGTTTTTAACATTCTGGCCTCAGAAACCAAGTCAGCCAACGTCGCAACTACAAATTCAAAAACAGTCAGTAGTCTGTTGTGAATGGAAAAAAGAAATCATTTATTGTATAAGCTCTATTTTAATCCTTGATCTTTGAAAAAAAACAAAGACGTCCTCCAAACTACATCCAAGCCATTCTCGGCCTTGGTCCATGCTTCAGGGAGCTGGCCTGAGCACTGAAAGTCTAGCTAGGGCGCCATCTGGTGGACTGTAGACATTGTCACCAGCCGGTTACCTGTAAAACTTCCCAGGCGTTGGTCAAAGACCGCATCCAGGACAACGAACGGTACAATGAACACCAGTAACACGTAGCTAGTTAGCGTTTGAGTGGCGTGACAGTAAAATAATGTAATGGTAACGTTATTAAAAGTGGTAATTGGACAGTCCAAGTGTTTTGGGACGTCATTTTGTTAATTTATCTGTTGAGTGAGTCTTTAGGCTTTCACCATAAATTTTAGAATACGGGTGGCATATGCGAAGGAGCGAGAGGGGCAAACCACCACCATTAGTCAATTAGGAATAGCAAAATTATGGTCGGGATAGTTTAACCTCACAGAGTTGAGAAACATGCCAAATAGCTTATCTGAGAGCATTGATCTAAAACGTATAGAATAAAGTAGGAATCATATCTTGAACCGATTTGCGAGCTTAATGTTCGCTCGCTGGGACGACAAGATTCGGCTTGGGAAATATCACAGTACGCTTTTAAGTGTAACGAGGCTATTAATATTAGGCTTATATTTCTATTTACCCCCGTTTGGTTAATATACATGGTCCGTATTGAAGACAAACCCTTGTTTTACGCTAGTGTTGCTGCATTCATTTAGCCTGTTATTACAAACTCGACGCTTCCGGTTTCCGTTTCAAATTAAAAGCTCTAGTGTTTCAGTGGACAGAAATCATTAAACTTTAAAGGTACAGTTTGTCTACACTTACTTAGTGCTTCATACAATAATACACATACATATTACAGGGGGCAGCACGTTTGAGATTGTTTTTAGGTTCATGGCCTTCCATATATATATATATATATATATATATATGTATATATGGTGGCCCACTTTAATTTGTTAATCTTAATGCTGATTTTTTAATCTTTAGGACAAGAAGATTGTGCAGAGAGACACTCGCCAGCCATTGGAAGAAACAAACAAGTTGAATTATTAAAAGCACGCACAAAGCACATTTGCCCATCCCTATTACAGTGTCTCTCTCTTGCTCCCTGTCTCTCGACCTTCCCTTTACATGCTCCAGACTGTTCACTTGCTAAATTAATTCAAGTCAAGTCAAGTTGTGGATTCAAGTTGCCGACCGCCACAGTTAGATTCTATTTATGTAGGAATCATTGAGCAAGAATTGCATTTCTCTGTATTTTAGCAGACGCTGGAATTGTTGTTTGTGGGGCAAGGACCAACCTCTGGGGTGTCTGTGTGTATATCAGGATCATCACAATGCTTGCTCAACATTGTGGTATCTGGTATCTGCCATCTGCAATGGACGTAGGCATCGGCCATTGGCCCAACCCTAATAGTGACCTGAGCGGTACATTATTTCTGAAGTTTCGGGTACTGATAGGTCTCGTTTGGAGCGGGTCGGCTATCCACCGTCTATGTTATTTACTTAAATCAGATGTTGGCTGTACTGACAAAGAGCCCTGGGAAAACCCTCCTTATATACACGGGAAGATTTGTTTGGAGACAAACAGATATGAAGATTCATTCTGCAGATTTTGAAAATGTGAAACAGATCAATGAACAAGTTGCTGTAATGATACATAACGTTATATTTTCAATCCAAAACCCAGATTGAACTGACTATGGCTCTGTCCACACCTGGCTTTAACATCCATCCTAGGTCATCACAAACGGACAGCAGGAGTCAACGTACCTGGCTGACTCTTTGTAAATATCGCTTCAGTGCATTTAAGTAGCCTGACTGTAGCTTTCAGCAGACCATCGTCTGACCATCCTAGTTACCTTCCTCTGGCCATTCTTCATTGTGTGATTACGGATGGTCAGATTGTTTGTTAGATATGGGCAATTCTTGGGCAACGAAAAACCTGTGCATGTGAGTGGGTTTGTGTGTCAACTCCGACACAGACAGAGGAAAGAAACAGAAAGCGAAGTGGTAAAGACGGTCACAAAAAATTTAGCCGCCAGTGTGGCACATAGCACTGATCTTTTGTCACCAAAGGGAAAGTCTAACTTGCTGCCTGGCGTCAGTAAATTTCAGATCCTAAGAGAGAGGAAGTGAGATCCAATCACAGGTGGTCCCTGTAGATGCATCCTTGTGCCAGGTGTGAACTCAAGTAATTAGTGCTGTCCACTTGTGTGATCAGACCACCCAGGACACATGTTAATGTCTGTTCTGAGCAGAGCCATATGGTCAATTTATTAAATATTTCTACATGGTCTTAAATCGTGAATCATTTGCTTTGAGGTCTGTAGAATCTCTCAAACAGTCAATTCAGAAAAGGGAACTTTCCCAGGGGAACGGGGAAAGCGAGAAACCTCAGGGAGCACAACCGATGAGGGACCCCTCTTTGTGTAAGTTAATCTGTCTGGAACAACATACAGTAACACCTTTTCAATTTGAGGTATAAGGTAAATCACATATAATTCACCGTGCTGTTTTAGTATAGTTGTTAAACCTTTATAGGCCAAACAAATTGAATACATTTAATTTATTGCCAGTTTACTCGTTGCAGTTTTCAGCCTTTCCTGTGTTTAACTTATGGGTGGGAACTATTGAGACAACCTTTGGCCCGTCCTTCCTGCACACATCCACGGCCTACCCTCGTCAGCTACACCAAAGAGCTACTCTATTGCATGTTTATGAAACCACAACAGTTGTATGCGGTGTACTTGCTCTCTGATATGTGTGCAGCCGGGGATCTGGGCCTAGCTCCTCTTTATATGAGTACTGCGTTTAAGCCTGCTTCTGCTAAACAAAAGACAAGCAGCCAGGAAATGCAGCAGCCAATCAGCAGCTGCCTTACATTTTGTCAGCAAGTCTATCCAGTCTCTATGTGCCTTATATGAGAGCAGTGAGTTGGACAGCTTGGAGAGCGTGGCTGTGCTCTGAGCAGGGTGAGGGCTGACAGGGCTGTCCTCCATGTTTTAATAAGCATTGACATATCACACAGAGTTTTTAGCCATGCATCCACAGAGGTAAGCCCTATTTTCATTCTTTCGCACATATTGTTGGTTGGCTGTTGGTAAGGTATCAGCCACTATAAATGATCCATGCCTGGGTATTAATACAGGTCTGTCTGACAGACTGGGGGAGGGGAAGAGTATTTTGCCACCCCACAGCCTAGGAGTGGAGCTTGGAAGAAGAGCCTGCCATGGTACAGTACAACGGCCTGCCTCTGCTAACAAGGTGGCTTTCTACAGTTGGGGGCAATAGGTCATGTGTGAGGTCATTGTGTATTCATAGTGTTCTGACTGAAAAAAACTGCTTTCTTTTGTCAAGATCAAGAGAGGACTGAGTCTTTGTGGCTGCCCCTGGCCAACGCTGTCACGCTGGCAGGCCTGGTGAGGGAACCAGGCAGGATGGAGAGACAGGCAGCAGTGCAAAGGGGAGTCCCCAAAGGAATTAACAGATGGTAAACTGACAGCACAGCAAGTTTAATTTAGGCCTCAAACTGGCATGGGAGCAAGGGAGCAGCGCACTGTTCATTGCATACCAGACTAACATTGACAATGAGAAAACAGTCAGTAATTAGTCTAGTTTCCTGATTTACCTACATTCAATCCTACAATCCTACCTACATTGTCCTCACCACAATGCCTTTTTTTTACTTGGATAAAAACAACACCGTAAGCCGCTCACCAGTTTTCTAAAATACCAATTATCTACGGACTCTGGACGTAGCAGCTTATTTCTCGCAGCGTTGGAGGAATTGTCTGAGCCTAATGGTGTGCACTGCCTCCCAGTGTTGTTCTCTGCTTCCGAGTGTCAGCCATCTTAGACAGCTTCCCCTTTCTGTCCCTCTGCTCCAAGCACACTGGTTGTTTGTATGTAGGAGAGAAGGAAAGCAGGGAAGGACTTCCTCTGAAAAGGCACTGCACAGAAATCTCATCTCATCCAAAGAGGCTTGAGAACCTGTTTGCAGTCGACCAGGTTTGATTGAATTCTGTTTATATATAATGGAGGTTGGTGTTGGTTTTCTGAATGCATGAGTCAGGTGGAAAGATTCAATTCAGTTGTTGATTTGATCAATTTCAACTGTGTTGTTTTCATGTTTAACATCGTCTATACGCTGGGTGGTGTATGTGATTCCTGATCTCTTTCATTATTAGTGGATGATTGATAAATAATTGCTTATGAAACTGTGGCCTGGATGTCATGGCATGCATAGTGTTGCTTGACCAGGGTTCAGGGCCGGTCTGCTTTGACTGAAACACCACCCCCCTCGCCTGTTAATGCATCTAATCCTCTCATTCATCTCTGGTGTGAGGACTGCTGTAGGCACACTTAAATCTGCATTACCCCGTCACTGACTGTTGTGTTTTGTGTCTGTCTTTAAAATGTCCACCAGATGACCTTCTTTGATCCTCCTAGATGATGTAATAGGTCTGGACATTGTGGCCTGGATGTTTTTCCATTAGCTCCGATTAATTAATACGTCTGTTGTGCTGCATACATATATATTTTTTTGTATTATTTGGTACCATAGAAAGATGGAACTGTCTGACTCTGCTCTTTTGTATTCCTTTGTTATATCTTCCTGTTGGTCCTGATTAAACTCCCGGCAGATAGTGATGATGAGACAGTATAAGCTGAGGAAGAATCAGAGAGGGAGATAGAGAGGGAGGGGGGTTGTGCCCTCCATGCTTTCTAGGAGGCCTGTGACATTTCAAGTCGTGTCTTTGTTTTCATTATTAGGGCCTTTGTGCATAATAACATCCTGGGGCACATAATAAGCTGCATGTGGTCCCCTTCAGCGAATTCTACTGGTACCGCGTGCACTTGTGTGTGCGGTATGCGCAGTGGTCAGAGGGAAGGAGAGCTCCGTCAAAATGGATGCCTTACACATACACTGGCTGAGAGCCAAGCGAGGGAGGGGGGGTGATCTGATCCGCTCCCTATCAAGCCTGTAGGTCTGAATGTTACATGTCTGGTAAAAGACACACGTTCAGTCTATGCTTGTACGGGCTTTTAGGGGGATATATGACTGGGTTTTTCAGGAGGTTTCAGCAGCGGCGAGGAGCGCTTTCTGCATTGCAGCACTGTGGCTGAGGAGAGCGGGGAAAAGACAGCCTGTGTGGTACACTGAGCTTAGCGCCCAATCAGGCGGCTCCGTGTGGTGCTCAAACCAATCAGCAGCCTGCAGCCGAGGTTACAGATTGACAATTGCAGGAGAGAGCAGCAGGGAGAGAAGGCCTTCTGGGAAACCTGGACCCATCTTTTCCCTCATCCCCCAACGCCTTCAATAATTGAGAAAGATTAAAGAATAGGCTGAAGGATCTGTATGTGAGTAAGGACTAAGGTATGCTGTTGATTTCCTACATTGAAGCATGGATGTCATGGCAGTGTTGGGTGTGGGAAGGGGAGTATTACTGGGCTGTTATGTGTGATCCTTTATTTAATAATGTTTTTTTTTTGCCAGGATAGTTTGTGATGGTCTTCCTCCTTTGACCCTGCTCTTTCCTATGGCTTTGTCTTTGTGTCTTGTTGCTGTGATCCTGACCTGTACAGAACACTGCTGGGCTAGATTGTCTGAGGCTGCCCAGACAAGCTAGATAAGGAGGCCAGTGAAGCCGTTTCACTGCACTCTCGTCTGCCTCTGCAGATGTGCTATGTTTCTGCCCGTCATTGCATCTATCTTTAGTGATGGAGGAGGAGGAGGGCTGTGGGGGTTGGTGAGCAAGATTATTGAAATGGAAGTAGTATTTTTCTACTTTCAATGAGTGGCTGCCTTTTCCACACCAAACATCAGCAGTGAGTGAAATCATAATGGCAGGATTGAAACCAATCTGAACGGTGAGGCCGGCGGTGTGTCTGCTGTTGCTTCAGAGAGAATGGAAACAACAATAGGATCGACAACAGGGCGCAGGCAAACCAAGGTGAATCATGCTAGACTGACACTGAGAGAAAACAGGTTTTAATTGTGAGGCGGTGCTCAGCAGCGTGTTGTGTTGCTTGTGTAACAGAGATAAGTTTCTTTACAGAAAACTGGCTGTGGTTGTGCAATCAGTTCTGACATGCTGTTTGTTTAAAGGACTCTTGAGGAAAGAATTAAACCTGGTTATTTTATAACCGGGGTCTGTTTACATGTTTTGTAGTTGCAGACACTAAAGGCACTGTTGACATGTTTCACCTGTGGTCAGTGTCAGTCAGTTTGCATGTCTTTATTCGAGCGTTGACTTTGAGAGGAGGATTTGTTGGTATCACGATCAGATTCTGTTACATTTTCCCTCACATATTCTCTGCTCCTGCTCAGACCTGCACACTTGCACTCAGATGCTGTTCCTTTCTCAGATTGACCAGTCAGGCTGCTTCCGTGTGCTCATGGAACATCTGCTCCCTCATTTCTGCTATTGCCATCAGATCGGTTGTGATGAGCCAGTGGTCGACCAGTCAATCACCAACCATAGATTTATTATATGTACTGTATGTCGTTGTCTTGTGCAACTTTTGAGAAGTTGATATAATCACCACTTCCTCTTTTTGCTTCTTATTATAGTCGTCTATATAGTTAGTATTACTCTTGTTGTCTGTTATGTTCTCAACACGACGATGAAATGCAAATATAAAAGGTGGCATCCGTTTCTCAGTTGGGGGGCAGAAATACATTAAATTAAAGTGTTTCCGCAGCCTTCGTTTATCTGTGCTGTGATGAAAGCGGCGTTTTCATATCCAGCCTGTGGACAGGAGGCCGCTGTGTAATAGGCACGATCAAGGCTACTGTATGTAGCTGCAAGGTTGCAGCAATATTTCCATCGGTCATCCCCATAATTGGCATTTTATTGGGATGAGACCACCACAAACAAATAGAATTGGAGACACAGTTCAATGACCCTTCACTGTGCCAGCTTCATTTCCTGACTTATTATTCATCATTCTACGGATTTGAAAGATGTTCAGATGCAAAGCACCAATGGTTTGAAATATATATATATGTGAAATATATAGTTTTTTAGAAGAAGAAGCAAGAACAGGGTAACATGTATAATACTTTGGTTCCTGAATGTCCCAAATCATATCAGAATTAGTCCCAACAGACAGCTTGTTGGCAAAATGGGCCTTTCATGTCTGAAATAACTCCATCACAGTGGGATTTATTAACAAGGTTATTACAACTCAAAGCTGTATGACTTCAAATTAGACCATTTATATATCCTCTCGCTTGGAAGAAAGGAAGCCATTAATAATTACAATTGTTCTGCCTCTTAGTCAAGCTGTTGCCTTTGGGTGGATACAGTTCTGATCTTACTGCAGATTGTGAAAGTATACGTCGTTTTACAATTACAATACCTCTTTTCTACATCAGTGGGGCCGACGAAGCAGGGAAGACTGAGACTGCGACTGAGGGGATGGAGATCTCAACACGCTCCAGAGGTAAGACGACACCATTCAAGTTCGTTTGAAACAGGTCGGCAAAGCTATAATTGTGTACCTGTGTCTATATCAATAACTGTGTAGTACACAGTAACTGAGTAACTTTCTGTGATGCTGCGAGTAACTAACAAAGCATCTCATCATCTTTACCTGACCAGACCGCATGATAGCTGGTGTTTTATCTTACTTTGAGGAGGCCGTCAGTGTGTGTGATATCTGTCCTTTGTCTGCAGTCTCAGATACGGGGTCAACAGAGCGGATGGCCCAAAAACGGAAGATGCCAAGTCCCTCTCATTCATCCAATGGTCACTCGTCTGCAGAAACATCCCCCTGCCCGATGAAGAAGAAAAAGAAACCGGGTGCTGTTGGCAGCAGTAAAGACCAGGTAACAACCAAGGTGAAACCCGACATTCATATATAAACAGAATGGTTGTTATAATCTGGGATTACGACTTTGTTAACAATAATTGCTACAAAATGGTTTGTCCACTCCGTATTTATAATATTATAACACATACTGGAAGCCAGAAAAGGTGCGAAAACAAAAATAATTTTGAACTCGCAAACATTCTCTTCATTGAATCTATAGTTTATAACAATGACAAAAGCAGCGGACAGTTATTAGAAGCTGGCTGCAGAGGGCGGCAGACATGTTGGCAGCCACGAGCGGTGCGATACCAGCGACCCCGACCCCCCCGAGGCTCATGAATCTTTCAGCATCAACATAGTTTGTTGCATCGGTGTACTCACCACAAGCGTGCGTACAAAGCACCTTATATATCAACACATAAAACAAGCTGTGTAAACCTGTGTTGGGAAAGGATTACTATACTCAAGAGTACTTACTATTTTATAAAACTTTATTAATCCAAGCAGGTTCTCTGAGCGTACTACTCCAGGAATGACCTGCTCCCGTTACACATACTGTATGTAGTTAAACACAGCAGGGGGTTAACCGGTCCTGTCAGGTGTGGGATCCGCTCTCTGAGGGAGGAAGTTATTTCATTTCAATTAACTAACAAAATTGGTATTTATACTTTGTCAAGGCATTTACCCAAAACACACTACACCCCTTGTGGACTTATTTGGTATTTATACTTCAAGCTTGTTACCAACTAATGCAATAATAGAGCAGTGCATTTTGGGTGAATGGTTAATCCACAGGACTTCCACCTGAGAGATGTGGACTTGAACACTTTTGTCTATTTATAAATGGAGCTAACTAAAATGAATTTGTTTTCTGCATTGTAAGAAAATAGCTCGCTTGGGCTGATTTCCGATTCTGGTTCCTTAAAATAATTGTATCTGATTAAATCATGTGCTTACTTCATCTTCATTATTTAGCTGTTTGTCATGCACATGCTTTGCTGGCTCTGAGAGCTCAGTAGACACACCAGTGTTTTACACTTGACACTGTAGGTTAACCACTGGAACTTATTGATTGCTACTGTAAGTCTTTCAGCTTCTGCCAGTTTAATCGAGGTTGTAAACAACGTCTCTCCTCTGCTCACCGGTGATTGTTTTGTCCCAAAACAAAGACTGAAATCAGGGATCTGAGCAATTCACACGTCTATGAATAAGAGCATAGAGTTTGAATTTCTAAATGTTTTTATAACAGTAGGAATTTTGCTTCTTGAATCTTAATGTATATGTCGTATCTATCAACTGTCTGTTAGTATGTAACACTGGTCGGAGCTCACAGCAGTGTTTTGGGCAGCGACTACAATGTGTCTTTTGTTGCTGCTGTGCAAGTCTGCTCGGCTTCATTCGTCTCTGGACCGATTTTAACCTTCCCCAACTTTGTGTTTCTTCTGCCTGCATTCCAGTCAGAACTAAGACATGGTCCCTTTTACTATGTGAAGCAACCAGCACTCACCACAGACCCTGTTGATGTCGTACCGCAGGACGGCAGGAACGACTTCTACTGCTGGCTGTGCCACCGCGAGGGCCAGGTGCTCTGCTGTGAGCTCTGCCCCAGGGTGTACCACGCCAAGTGCCTCAAACTACCAGCCGAGCCCGAGGGCGACTGGTTCTGTCCAGAGTGCGAGGTATTCGCCTGGGAAGTTGCATAGTGACTGCATGTTGAAAAACCAGAATTTAAAGCCTATTGTCCAAACTTTTTGTAATGTTTGTTCCATTATGGACCTCAGTCCCAGTAAGTTTGGACATAAGTCAGAAAAAGATGTGCCTTCATATATAATGTGCCATAATGGGGTCTTAAAAACTCTTTTCCTCTTAATGTCTTTTAGAAAATAACAGTTGCCGAGTGTATAGAGACTCAGAGCAAAGCCATGATGATGCTAACTATAGAACAGCTGTCTTACCTACTAAAGTTTGCCCTTCAGAAGATGAAACAACCAGGTGTAAGTATTCTGGTCCCTCTGCCTTTCTAGGGAGTTCATGCTTAAAAATGGTTTTGTAGACAATTTTGTAGCTTTGTGACAGGACTGCTAACTGATATTTAATCTTTTGTAATTGCACATTCAGATTTATGACTTTGATATTGGCATGTTTTCTTTCCAGTCTGGCTTTAGAGCGCTTATGCAACCAAATAACGTGCTTGTTTTGTGGTCATCCAATTCTCATCAGTCGTGCCAGATGTTAACATCTGCGCCCTAAAATACTTCCTGTCCACGTATCAGTCCAGCACGATATGATATTGATTTGCATGTGAAAATGATCTCTTATAACAGAACTAACAAGCACAGTCATTGTACTATATTGGACATATCATGGCTGCAAACCATGAAGGTAAACATGCCAGCTGGTGGTGAGGATACAGCTCCCCCTCTCACTCTCTTTCAGGATCATCCCCGCTTGTCATCTCGCTCTCCTCATGCAGCTTCCACGCAGAGAAAGACTTTTAATTGGGTAATCAATTACACCACTAACAAGACCCCGTCATGATTTCTTCCTCCACTGGTTTTCCTCCTTTTGGTTGAAGCGGCTTTTAGAGTTTTTTAGTACTAGCATGGTGGTAGCATGTTCACGTGTGATGTACAGTATGTGAATTTGGCCCGGGAGTTTGTTTCCCTTCACTCTCTTATCGTTCTCCTCCGTTTTGTAGACTGAGCCCTTCCAGAAACCCGTGTCTCTCGAACAGCATCCAGATTATGCAGAGTACATTTTTCATCCGATGGATCTTTGCACACTTGAGAAGGTACGAAACCAAACAATTATCAGAAGATTTAACTGAAGAACAGCTGCACAGTTTGTCAGTCATGCACCATCTTTTCTTTTTGTACTGCAGAACATCAAAAAGAAAATGTATGGCTGCACAGAGGCCTTCTTGGCAGATGCAAAATGGATTTTGCACAACTGTATCATATACAATGGAGGTATATTCTAGCATTAAAGAACAATCAAGCATGGGTGGATGATATCGTTCAATATGTTTAATGTTATAAATTCAACGTATTTCCTTAGTTTCTAACAAAAAGAGTCTCAGCACTGTTCAGCAAAACAATAACACAATGTAATCTTCACACAACTGTTTATCAACCTGTATCCCATGAATGCTTTATGTCCTTTTTTCAGGCAATCACAAACTTACTGCTACGGCTAAAGTCATAGTAAAAATCTGTGAACATGAGGTGAGTATGTGATCTGACAAAAATGTTTCAATATCTGAGCTGAATTTTGATTTCAGAAATGTGACATTTCGAATCTCTTTTTTGCAGATGAATGAGATTGAAGTTTGTCCTGAGTGCTATCTGTCCGCTTGCCAGAAGAGAGACAACTGGTTCTGTGAGCCATGTGTAAGCTGATTAACTTAAGGTTCATGATTCTACTGGATTGTGTACACGTTCAAATGTGCATCACTGGAATGCAAGCACTCAGTTCCAGGGTTTCTGTGTGTCTGCAGAGTAACCCGCACCCTCTGGTGTGGGCCAAGCTGAAAGGATTTCCCTTCTGGCCTGCTAAAGCTCTGCGGGACAAGGATGGACAGGTGGATGCTCGCTTCTTTGGTCAGCATGACAGGTACCGGCTCTTAATGCTGCAGTTACTTCACATTTCAAGCTTTGTTGTTACACAGAGTAAGATGTACATGTTTCTTCTTCAGGGCTTGGGTTCCCTTAAACAATTGCTACCTCATGTCCAAAGAGATTCCATTCTCTGTGAAGAAGACCAAAAGCATCTTCAACAGTGCCATGCAGGAGATGGAGGTCTACGTGGAGAACATGAGGAGGAAGTTCGGAGTGTTTAACTATGCCCCTTTCAGGACACCCTACACTCCTGACAATAACTTCCAAATGCTGCAGGACCCATCTAACCCCTTATCCACTTCCGTCAAACCCGAGAAACAGGAGAAGATCAAGCTGAGCTTTGATATGACGGCGTCCCCCAAGATCCCTCTGGCCAGGACCATGTTGTCTGGGGCTGGAGTGGTCGGGACCACATCAGGGCGGCGGCTACTTCTCAACGACATGCCTCGCTCACCCATGAGCACCAACTCCTCGGCCCATACGGGTTCGGATGGGGAACAGGAGACAGCGGACAAGTCCCAAGCTAAAGCCCCAAACAGCCAGTACAGCATGGGGGAGGAGTCCATGGACTGTACAGGTATTCCACCACACGGCTTTTAGTTAACAACAAGTATAAGAGGAGACTTTTCCTCTGCACTGGTCTCATTTAACAGTACATATATGTGTGTAGCATCACCTGCCAATCCTCAACCTGTTCCAGCAGGCAGTTCCTTGGACAGCCCGAAACCATTCCACTCCCAAGCTGCTGGCAACCCCAAGCAGGAGAAGACACCACCGACAGGAAGCATTCTGAACCTCAATCTAGGTGAATCACTAATGCTGATCATGACATGGTGAAGAAATTACCAAATGAATGAAATGTGTAAATACAGGTCACTTTTGACCATCATTATGTTGGGAACAGTATATTCTTCTACTGTCCTGGTTCTGCTGTAAGTAATTCGTATGTCATATCCTTCCAGATCGGAGTAAAGCAGAGATGGACCTAAAGGAGCTTAGTGAAACCGTACAGCAGAAGCAGGGAGCCATACCTGTCCTCACCTCCCCAAAAAGACAGATCAAGAGCCGTTTCCAGCTCAAACTGGACAAAACCATTGAGAGTTGCAAGGCACAGCTGGGTCAGTCCAACTTTTTAAAAGAAAATAGGAATCTCAGACGTATTCTGGATTTATGTTATCAGTATTTGACATATCTGATCAGTGCCCTGGTGGTGGTAGTCTATGGAATAATGTAATCCTAATCCTTTATATAGGAATAGAATAGTTGGTCCTTGGTACCTGAAACTCACACTGTTATCCATCCTTTTCCTTTCTTTTCAGGTATCAACGAGATCTCTGTGGATGTATACAAAGGTGTGGAACACAGTGACTCAGAGGACTCTGATAAATCTGACTCCAGTGACAGTGAGTATGCCAGTGACGAGGGGCAAAAGAACAAAGGTGTCCAGGATACAGCACAAGCTGAGGAAGCCCAGAAGGAGCCTCCCAAAAGTAGAGTCAAAAACCAACCTCCTCCAAGCCAAGATAAGGAGGGCAAACCGGATTTACTTGACATATCTGAGTCTGTGGCCAAGGAAGGCAGTGTGTTACCATCAGATGCTCCAGCTAGAGCAAATGAAAGCACAGATTCAGAGAAGGAGAGTCCAGAGAAGACCAAAGCACCTCCTGCATCACCTGTTCCCAGAGAAAAGGCTCAGGTTAAAGAAGAGCAGAAGCAGCTGGTGCCAGTGGAGGACTCTGACTCTGAGAGGGAGTTGGTTATTGACCTCGGAGAGGAACAGGGAAGCAAGGACAGGAAGAGAGGCAGAAAAGACAACACGACTGTCAAAGAGTCATCTGCTGGGAAACCTGAAGGTGAAAAGTTCTTATTTCTATTGATCCCACCAGAAAAAAGAAAACCCACAGTGGTGTGATGACCATTTTAGCATTTGTATCTCTTTATATATGGAAACAAAAGCAAGCTTAACATCTTGAACTGTCATGTAACAAATCTACTTTTTTCTTGAAGGTAAAGCCCTGACTCTGTCAACACTCCCGTCTCAAAACAGCACAACCCCCTCCACACCCTCCAGCGGCTCCTCGCAGTCCTCTATGGCCATTCCTGTCACCATGGTCTCCTTCACTACTCCCTCTCCTGCAACTATTAGCCTTGCCACAGTGTCCAATGCCCCTGCAACACCACCATCCTCCTCCTCCTCCTCAGCCTCCACCACCCCAGCTCTGAAGAAACAGCGCCCTCTGCTGCCGCGGGAGACGGCGCCGGTGGTGCAGAGAGCTGTGGTGTGGAATCCCTCCGCCAAGTTTCAGACCTCCTCGCAGAAGTGGCACATGCAGAAGGTGCATCGTCAGCAACAGAACCAGCAAACTGTGGTAACCACGCAGATGCAAGCTTCGTCGCCCAAACAAGGCCAGGCACAGGTGTTGACCCAGACACAGGCAGCTGGAAACAACTCCACAACAGTGTCCTCAACTTCTACACAGCAGTCTTCACAAAGCACACGTTATCAGACTAGGCAGGCCGTTAAAGGTAGATAACATGGTTTTATCACAAGTTTGACACTTTTAATGTGTAACTTCACAAAGTATGTGATCAAAATGTCTTCTAGTAATTAGAACGTGAGATGATATGCTGATGTTTGATATTCAGGAGATACACAGTACAAGTGCTAAATGAATCATCACTTTGAAAATGACAATGAAAAATGTTGCATGCTGAGTATTTCATCCTCAATTTGTACATATTGATGTTGCTGACTTACAGCGTTTTTTTTTTATCATAGCTGTTCAACAGAAAGACAATCCGCTTAGCACGTCCACATCAGCGGTCACCCTGGTGTCCAGTAGTCCAGCTTCTGTTGCTATGATAGCAACATCAAGTTTAGGCACGGCTGCTTCGTCGTCACCCGTGGCAACAGACCTGTATATCCCCACTGCCTCAGCAGATGTTGCTGCAGATATTGCCAAGTACACTAACAAAGTTAGTAAAGTTTTTAGTTGTGTGTTTTGTAAAGTGTCATCACTACGAGTCACTTACTTTGGGATATTTTCATTTGTTGGAACTAGTTGATCATTTTCTGGCTATAGATGAAAACAAGCCCTGGAGGTCATTTAGAGAAAGTTTGTGGTATTAGATCATTTTTGTATATCATTATTTTCCATGGATATACAACTTTTAAAATATAAGAGGAACAAAATCAATATTTATCCTTTGTTATTAATTTAGAAAATCATACATGTTGATTTATTTCAAACTACATAGAGTATGTTTGCCTGCCACATTGCATGGGATTTCTGTTCTTTATAAATATACTTATCTTGTTCATCCATGAAAAGTCTTTCTCCGTTAATTAGGCATAAGAATTTATTGTTTTCTCTTTTTCAGATAATGGACACCATCAAAGGCACAATGACTGAGATCTACAATGACCTTTCTAAGAGCACGTCTGGAAATACAATTGCAGAGGTAGGTGTTAGCTCTCAGCTCTTCGAAGACTGTATTCATCTCAGATCACAGCAGTTGTTTTGCAGGTGACCCTTTGCTTACTCTAAAGTGTCCGTATATTTGTATTCAGATAAGACGCCTGAGAATTGAAATAGAAAAATTACAGTGGTTGCATCAACAAGAGTTGTCAGAAATGAAGCACAATCTTGGTGAGAATTTGATCAATTAGCAAAATACTATGCATGTGGACCTCTTCTCCCCAAACCGTGTAACAAGTTCTACATGTTTTTGATCACTTTCTGTGATCGATAAAGAGCTGACAATGGCAGAGATGAGGCAAAGTCTGGAACAGGAGAGAGAGAGGTTGGTGACTGAGGTGAAGAAACAGATGGAGCTTGAGAAGCAGCAAGCGGTGGATGAAACTAAGAAGAAACAGTGGTGTGCTAACTGCAGAAAAGAGGCCATCTTCTACTGCTGCTGGAACACCAGCTACTGTGATTACCCCTGTCAGCAAGCCCACTGGCCAGAACACATGAAGTCCTGCACTCAGTCAGGTAACCGTGAGTGCCAGTATCAACATGTTATTAATGGCATTCACACCAACAAGGACTATTGTGTTCTGCCAAGACTATTCTTGGCCTCACTCACAAGTCTATGAAGCTTTACATGTGAATAATCACAAGACCCACTTATCCTAACTTTTCTCACTCTTGTTCTATTTATAGCTACAGCCCCACAGCAAGAGCCTGAGGCTGAGTCGACCGCAGACTTCCCAAACAAAGGTTTAGGGCAGTCTAGCAGTGGCCTAAACACTCTCCGAGAAACCCCAGCCTCTGCATCATCAGATAAAGACTGTGACACAAAGAACAGTGGTGTTTCTATGTCATAACTGTTGTTACTATACTTGAAAATGTAAATGTATAGATAGTTTTTTCACTTTATTGGTTTGTCAATATCAGTTGTTCTGTTAAAGTTGCTGTTCAGGAAACAATCCAAATTATTTTTATTTATATATTTTTGTTTGTCTTTCAGTGCTCACATACTGCCCCCAGTGCACATTGGTGTTTTATTACTTATTAAATGTGGATACTCGGTTGACAGCAGATAGTTAAATACCACTACAGGGGGCAGTTTAAAAAAATGTGAACTGCATATGCCCTTAATTGCATTCTAAAGAGAGAGCTGTCAAGTCCATAAAAGCATGCCTCACTGTCACAAAACGTACACTTAGTGTAAAGGACAACAGTTAAACAGTTTGAAGCTATAAAAATGTTACGTCTTTTTAATGGACCACCTCACTATTAGAGGACTGTTGACAGAAATGTCTGTAAATTACTTATTTTGTAGTATATGTTAATTTATTTGTTATAATGTTGCTTGCTGTATACTGCAAAGAAAATAACAAATACAGGCATTTTAAACAAGTTGTTTCTGTGGTTACACGTGTCTGGGTAGTTTAAATCGGTTACTATAAGTAGTTACAGGATGCAATGAGTTAGCATAGTTTAAATTGCGTGTATGTATGTATGTAAATCCTGAAAAATTGTTGCTCGCATATGGTGCTCGCACTGTCATTTCAACTGTAACTGTGGTGACATTTATTTATATTCTTATTTACGAGGAGGATCATGGTGGCCTTTAATATGGACCTCTGAGAATTTTAATTAATTTCCACTCCCAGTGGCAACTCCTAGAGATAACCATGAACGGTTGTCATCAGTCGACAGACATTTATAGTGATCAGCCACAATGTAATAGAATATTAACATCCAAACCAACACAAATTAGCTGCATAGTCTGTTGCAGTTCTCCTCCTGAGCAGTGGGGGCGTGTTAAGGAGTTCATAGCGCGTGCTGTGTAACCGTCAGCCATCTGCCGCAGTCAGTTTGCTCTAGCAGGAACGGAAAATGGAGGATTGACCGAAGAATGAGCGAGGGCACATAATCGGTATTTCTCGCGTATTGGTGGGTAGAAAACAACAATCATTATCTTAGTCGCATAGTGTTGAATTTTCTTGGGTTGCTTTCGTGAATCATAACATGGCTTTTGCAGGGGTGGGAGCAGTTTGCTCGACGGATCGGCAACAAGGTTGCTTGTGATGCGCCTGTCGTTAGCTGGCTGTACGTCTTGGCGAATTTACACCAGATAATTTCACTGTTGCTATTAGTATAGGACGAGTTTCACTGTTAGTTTAAAACGAATGTCATGTCTACAATATTGAATAGTTTTGAAGGTGCACTTAAATAGTTAATGTATAACGTTACATCTAGCGTTGTCTGCTAGCATGCCAATGCTCGTGGCGGTATCAGCCAGGCTTGTTAGCATTAGGTGCACGTTTTGCAACACAAGTTCCTTATTTAACCCAAGTGAAAAACGACAATATGACGTTACAATATAGACAATATGGACGAAAATACGTAACGCTAACATTTAACTAAGCTTTGCTATGAATACCCCGTCAAATAGGTTAACAATTATTATAGCTTTACAGTCCACGTTAGCTAATGCTAGCGGGTTTTTGACGTTAACTTGGTTTGGAGTGTCTGCTATTCGGCCATCATTTGTGTGCAGGAGGTAAAGTCAACGCTATAGTCATATCATAGCTTGTTGTCCACTCTCTCCAATAACTGAACTACTAGAGTCTGGTAAATCTATAACTTAAGTCTGGTAAATTTCACAATCGGTGTTCTACGTTAATGATATCTAACTATGGTTGCGGTTGGGAATTAAGAGTTGCTAACGCTAACTGTTGACATTCGACCAAATCCAACAAGGCCGTGTAGCTTCACTGTCAGGAGTCGAGCAGGGACTAAATCACTAACGTTACATATAATTGTATGCCGTTTTTACAATCACTAATAGCATGCAACACCTGTTTGTATTTCATCGCTTTGTGCGATAGCGTTCGTGTTTACGGTAGTGTTCCATTTTGATATCCGTTGCGGCCCCTCCCACATCGCTTGGCAACAGCCCCCCCTCATTCACGTGGCGCGGTTTCGTGACCACAAGCAAAGCAGTTGAATACTTTTAAATCACTTTCCGTTTTTTCTCTCATTTTTTTTAAAGGCTTGACTATGTAGTGTGCCTAGGCAGACCAATGCCTCAGCCTTGGTAATCAATCAAATCATTGAGACTATTTCAATTGATTCACAATGGACATGATTATACGCAAATTAATGGAACTACTAAAACATTCACTAAAGTAACTTTATTGTTAATGATTTTAGAACGCAAATAATGCACATGGAGCGGTTGTCAAATTAATTTTTTTGGCAATGTTACAGATTTCATGTATTTGGATTTGAAAAATATAAGTCAACAGTGATTCCCTTTAGAATTCTGTCAGAATTTGCTTATGTCTGGTGTACTGTTTTTCACACAAGTGTAAAAACATGGGCAGTTGTGAAATTGATATAGATCCTTGATAACGAACGACTTGCGTACAATCTTCACTGAGTCACTGAGTTGCACTAATTCTATTGGAGAGTGCTTTTATCCAAACATGTAATGTCTTCCTTCTGGCAGATCCTAAAAACCTGTACCAAAACGGACGTTTTTTTCGATGTGAAGCCTTATTTTTGTTTGAAGAACTGTTTGCAGGTACAGGCATTGACAATTTTCATAACGTCTTTTCTAATGTCAGATTTGCAAGTTTTTCCACAGAGAACTTTAACATCAATACATCTTCCCGGCTCATGATCATTACTTACAAAATAACCATTATGTATCTTACTTGTATGCAGCTGTAATTAATTTAGTTACACATTTGGATGACTGATTTTCAAGCACAGCATTTTTTAGTTTCAAATTGGTCACTTAACTACTAAAATTACTTAAATCACTACACACAAGCTTACTGTTGAGGGTATACATGTGATTTGATTTAATTTAATCATATACAGATATTGTCATTTTAAATATTGGCATTGGTCCGAATCTTAAAATTGTTGAATCCCATATTATGGCTGATTACTTAATCTAACAGATGAGTTGAACTAGCATTATGTATTTTGGTATGAAATTTTAACAGAAACAATCATATGGAAATCCGGTCAATGCCTTATTAATGTAATCCTGGCATACCTAAGAATTTGTAGCAATGCATTGTAGAATGAAAAGACTGACTCATAGCTGGTCTTTGTGCTCTTCTCTTAACTGTAGACTTTCAGTTTGAAAGTAGGGATTGACTCCATCACCAATGGAGGAGAATGTGAGCCCTGAGCTCTCTCTAGCTCCCATGCCAGAGCAGAGCCAGGACCATATGGATAGCAGCCTTCAAGGTACCTTGGACTAGCTTCTTTTCCCTTAACAATTAACGGTGGGGATATGTAGTTTCACTTGGCACAGATGTGGTGTCATGTTCTCTGCTCTTTGAATGATTTTAGACATTTAAGGTAAGCAAGGGTCATAATCAAGTTGTGCTTCCTTCTTCCTTCTGTTTTACTTTAATGACATGTGGGGTTGACTACAAAGCAGTTTAATATTATCAGTAATGTTGGTAATGGACTTTGGTGATTTATTTGCCCATAGCCTTATGTGATTGTCTATTGACAGGTGCTGCAGAAGAGCTTAACGAGCAAAAGCAACTGTTCTTAGAAGAAAGCGAGGATTTGGCCAAAGAGACACTAGAGGAGCCAGACAACTCTCCTAAAGCAAATAGTGATTTAAAGAAAACTTGGGCATTCCGTCGGTCCACTGTTGCAAAGCGAGAGATGCCAGTTGAGGCAGCAAACGACAGCCCTGAAAACCGCTGTCCTGTTAGGCGTAGTGGCAGACAGTCTAAGCGTACTGACAAGCTAGAAGAATTCCTCTCTACTGCCAAAAGAGCGCAAAGAAAGAGCGCTCCTCCCAGTTTGGAAAGTGGAGATCCCCCTTCCCAAACCCCAACTGATGCTGAAACTGCTTCAGAGGCCAGCTTTGATGGGAATGCTGACACAAAGGTGTTGGAGGACAAGGAGGAGTCCTCAGAGAGGAGGACAAGAAGTGGTGCAAGGAAGCAGACCCAAATGAGAACTCCAGGCGGCAGACAGACCCGAGGAGGTGGTGATGCAACAGTCAAAGATGAAGGAAGCTCGGAGAATGAAGAGGATGGCACAAATTCTGCCAGGATACCCCAGGCACATGATAGAGATGAAACGATAACGGATGAAAGGAGCGATCTCAGTCCAGAAGATGTACGGAGCATTAATAAGGAGCGGCCTCAAATGGAGCTGGACTCTGAAAATAAAGAGGCGGTTGAGGATGAGAACGAGCGTAAAGACAAAAATGACGAAGGGGGAACTGATAAGGACACTGATGAAGAGAGCGACGAAGAGAGCACAGAAAAATCTGCATTGTTAGTAAAGCGTGGACCAATAAGAACATACATCAATAAAAAGAGGGCAGCCAGTAAGAACACGAGCCCTGGGCCTGCCAACAAGACCATCATACCTGTCGTGAGGGAAAATATTCTTAGAGCCATCCAAGGTGTTGGCAAGCCACGCAATCCCAAGATGGAAGAGGACAATGATGATGAGAATGACTCTTCCTCATCTTCATCATCATCTTCATCCATTGAGTCTGATGAAGGAGGATATGACCCCAATGCACTTTATTGCATCTGTCGCCAGAAACACAACAAAAGGTGTGTTTTATTTATTGTTGCTTCATTAGATGGGTATGATTCTATCATTCATCTCAGTGTCTATTAAAATAAATATATTGTATGTGAATAATGCATTGCAAGCTCACATGATAATTTTGCTCTTAATTGCACTTAAAACATGGCATATTTATGTTTGTCATTTTTCCATGTTTCCACACAAACATGCTGTTTTGGTTTTGTGCGTCAGCCCAGTAAGGCAGGGATTTTGCATTTCCATGAAAAAAGGGCCACCCCCTTGAAGGGTTTTCTTTAAACTGATGAAGCGCATGTATTGAGTTGATAAAACAGCCAGCCGATCCGTGGCTTTAAACCTCGGATTAATATAGTGTTTTCTATAATTTTGCACAATAAAAGCAATCCGTTATTTTGATACTAACAACTTTTATTCTGAAGTGGCCAAATGAGGAAATGTTGGGCTTTCCTCCGTAACTTAACACAACCTTGCTACAGCTTTAAGCGAACATGAAACAGTAAAATAAAGCACACACTTTTTTCGGAGAAGGAGGGGTCGTCATCAGGTGGTGGTAGGTGAGGCGCTGCTACAGCATGCTTTGAGGCAGTCCCATTGCGCTTTGGCGCTAATCCAGAGAAGATCCATCTTGGGCGTGGCTAAACTGTTGATTGAAATAAAAATTGGTGCAGCCAAAACTGCAGTGGACTAACCCTACCCCTGTTTGATGTCACAGCGACCTGTCACACTGAAGTATTAAAGGTGGACATAAATACATCGAAGAATCTTTCAAAAAAGTAACAGGTGGTAATGAGTCCTTACAAAATACTTGTATGAGAGAATATATAAAAGTAAAAATAAATTAAAATAGAAATACGTTTCCTTTGAAATTTTTGAGTGAACTGCAACAGGTGCAACGGGACAGTTGGAGCAGAATGCAGTAGTTCTTTCGGAGTACAATAAAGCTGCTTTTACACAGGCACTGCACCCTTGAACTTAATATAGACATCATCCTGAGGAGCTGTAACTGCCAACTCGGACTCAGAACACTGAGTAGTGAGATGGTGTGTAAGAACGTCAGGGTTAACACCAATCAGGCAGATTGATGGTGCGTGCTAAATATGATGTCCGTGGGAGAAATATGCTTACTAGACAGAATTCACTTGCATGGAGCCAAAGAGTATGATCAGAGTAAATACACAATTACAAGCTCTTAAAGAATGTTCTTACAACTTGTTTATTTTTTTTGTAAAGTGAAACATAAACTGCAAAAATCACAAGTCGTTGTGTTATGTGTTTAAAAGAAAACAGTAAATACTGCCTTTCCTTTTTTTGGTTATTACAAGTTGTTTTCAGAAAAAGTGCAACTACAAATGTCCTTGCCCACTAGGTTCATGATCTGCTGTGACCGCTGCGAGGAGTGGTTCCATGGAGACTGTGTGGGTATCACAGAGGCCCGGGGGCGCCTGATGGAGAGAAATGGGGAAGATTATATCTGCCCCAATTGCACAGCCAAGAAAAACCAGGTGGTCAGGCCAGCCACATCCATGCTGTCTATGAGCACAGAAATTGGTAAACACAACATTGTTGTTGCTACTTCGATTTCTGTTCCTGGTTTCTCTGCTGCCGCCTCTTCTGAAGCTGCTGACAAGGCCAACACTAAAGGAGCAGACTCTATTCCCCCTGTAAGTCCAGCTGTGACAGGACTGCCAGCCTCCACATCTGTAACTGAAGAGAAGGGAATCGAAGACATGGGTATCAAAGGCAGAATAGAGAAGGCAACTAATCCGACTGGGAAGAAGAAGATAAAGATCTTTCAGCCGGTAGGTCCTTTTGAAAGAATTAATTGCTTTGAATATCTGTTAGACATTTTGGTTTAGAATTAACTGAGGCACAGTGCATACTTAATTGCACAGTAAACTCTTAAATTCTATAATTGTATTAACAGGTGACAATTTAAACTAGTTTGTGTTTAATTTTACTGCTGTCAAAGTCAGTACGTGGGTTGACTGCTTTCAGAGAGTCGACCATGACAGACAAAGTAGCTATTTGTATTAGTTGGTTCAATTGTTGTATGAAGAACTAATTATCTAACTAAGACATTAGAATGGCATCAAGCCGATTATTGTTAAAGCTGGCTGACAGAGCATAGCTACATTAAATATATGCAATAGTGTTTATTTCTATGAAGTACTTTGTTAGACCAGTTTACATTGTGATTTGTTTTGACAGACTTCAAATGTCCTTTTGCTCATCATTAGCTGTCGATTGTGTTTTGTATTGACTTTGAACAGTCATTACAGCAGCCAGCCCAACCAAAAGCAGACCAGAAGGTGAAACCAACCGCGGACAGGAAGGCGCCACCCGGAGCACGGCAGAAAGAAGTACCAGACCCGGAGCAGAAAGTGGCGTCAAACGTAGAGGTGAACACTACACCAGACTTGGAGGAGGAGTCCGGTCAGACAACAGAGAAGGAGTCTTCCCTTCCCAAATGCATTGGGCCAGGCTGTGAGAATAACGCCCAGCCTGACTCTGTGTACTGTGGAAATGATTGCATCCTGGGACACGCTGCCGCAGCCATGAAATCCTTCACTAATGTGAAAGACCCCAAGCAGGACCAGGGCAAGGCTCAGAAAACCAACTCTACACCAAAGGTAATTAGGACCACCTCTAACGGCCCTTTGGCTGTCCTTTGAAGTAAAACGGATCATGTCTTGTATTTAATGAGAATCTGTGCTGAGTAACAGACAAGATATTCTTTAACTCATGTCAGTAAAGTTGGAAAGCCCTTTTAAGTGAAGCTATGTATGTCGCTCACACAATCCAATGGTAATGATGTCACAAATTTCATCATGTTTTGACCACTAGGGATATAACGGTTCAGAGTAGTTGTGGTTTGGACATTAATTTGGTACAACAGGGCGAGTGGGGGGGACAAAAATTCCTGTGGCTAGTTTTCTTTTCATTTATTTTGATCAGACAGTAGTGCAGTTTGCAGTTGTTCCTGGTAGTGTCGTTACATTCGCCTGCGGTAGTTGTTACAGTCTATAAAGTGTAAACAATGCACATACACAGATTATGTAGGACCATTAAAAAAGGTCAGAAGTAGCTACAATACTAAAAATCTGAAGCAAGATTTAAAAATTCAAGGCTTAATCTGAACTGACTTCCAAACAAAGACAAGATGGAATATCCGTGTCGTGCTTTGATAAGGATTTTGCCCCTCCTATTTTCACATTTTCAAGCTGCTTGAAGTCAGTGAGTATAGGCAGTTGGAATCATTTTTATTTTTACCTCGCTCCAGTGATCGTCACATGTCATCGATGCGGTCTAATATGCTAAACCTGTTCTTAAGGTGTTTCCACGCATATAATCTATAACAATGGAGAGGACACCAACACACCTTATTTGTCTGATCCATCACACGCAAACAGCTTCCCAAACGGTTTATTTAGAAAGAAGCAAGCATGTTCTCTTCTTGCTGCTGCGTCATTTGCACCTTTGCACACCATAGTGGATTCAAGACGACAATCAGCTTGAATTTAACGTAGCATGCAAGTTGCAATCTTGCTTAAAGCTTACAACTAAATTAGTACCTCAATTTTCACACAAAGGGCACTGCGCACACTCTGTTTGACTACATCTGTGACTGCTCTATATGACTACACATACCGTTCATTTCCTAGTAACCAAATGTTGAATTAGTGTTTGATGTTGTTTTCTACTAGCGTGGCTGGACTCCTCCCACTTGTCATCACCGAGTGTGGTGTGGCTTTAGAAGTACTTCTTGTTGCCCTTTCTCTAAATTACATTATAAATGATTTGGACATGCCTATATTAATACTCACATGGCTAGAAGCATTGGTGTGATTTGTTTGATTTGATAGTTAAGAATTTGAAAACACAATGTGAATGTGACAATCACTATCTAACATTAGTTATTTGTCGTTTGTAAATGTAAAAACTAGATTTATTTTTTTCAAAGACTAAGTTTTGATGCTGTTGCTTAATCCTTTGTGTTTTCATAATATGAGAAATTAAATCTGAGCCTGATTTATAATTTTATTCTGGCGAGTTGGAACTTAGATTCGCAGATGGTACACTTCCACTGCTATTTAATATCCTAAGGTCTTGAGGTTTTAAGTGCCCGTCAGGAAAGCAAATTTGGAGTGTTAGCAACCTTAATTTGGTCTTAATTTAGCTTGTTCAGTTACTTAAAGCTTGCTTGCATTTAAGAGCATCAGATCAAAATGGTAATCTGTAACCTGATCTTGGGATCACGAGGTTCAGCGGATCAGATCCAAGTGAGTTAAGTGGCCTGTCGGCTGACAAATCAGGAAAAATTGTATCATCACTTATAGATAAAACCTAGGTTTTTAAAGTGGTTATCCATGTGTTCACACATCTAGTTACTTTGCGTTATTCATTCTAATTAAAATGAAGGTGATTGAACATATATATGCTGTATAACAGTTACTTCATAATTTTACATTTGCATAACATTTTAAAGTTCTGTGTATTAGATGGCAATTATAGCAGCCATCTTTAAGTAGCTTAACTTTAGCAACATTTTTGCAATTCAGCAGTTATCCACACCGGGCAATTCTTTGTCATAGTCCGTTGACAGTTTTTGGCTTCTTATTTTTTTTTCTTCAAGTAGCTCCTCCTTGTATGCATGAGAGAGTCAAGCAGTGGAAATTGAGTAAGCAACTAGTGGGAGTTCATGATTTCATGTAATTTGCACATATGGGGAAAGAATCTTAAGAGGGTTTTGATTTCTTACACTGCTTCTAGCAATACTTTGTGAATGCTATTACTAAACTATCTGAACATGTGCATTTCTTCTGCCCAGAGGGTTGCTCCTGGTGGGAGGAAGACACGGAGGCAGAGCAGGGAGGATTCGGAGAGTGATGAAGATAACAGCCCTGATCCAGATGACGATGACGAAGATGAACATGCTGAGGAACACCCGCCCCCACCCACCACTGCATCCTGGTCCAGCGACCATAATTACATTGCAGTAATGCCAGAAAAGACTACACCCATATCACCTACAGTGTTAAACAAAAAGTGTATGTATCTCTTTGAGGGTCTTGGGCTGTTGTTGAAACCACATTGTTGTTTTTCCATTTTGAATGTGGTCCTGTCTCGGTAGAATAATGTAGACATTGTCCATACATTCCGCGAGGAGGATGAGTGCCCTTGAGATGAACTCCTCTGTAGTAGACCTTAACATGATTTGCTAAGTGTTGTGATTTTCATGTCAACATTTGGTTGGTTGGATATCGTGGCAGCTGTTTAAGAGGTAAGTGTTTGATATGGCTTTTGGGTGAGTATCAAATAACTTGAAAGGGCACTCAAGATCCTGAACATGAAGATCGTTTGACTGTGTTAGCCTGTAAAAAAGGTGAAGGTGGCTTCTGTGGCTCTGAGGGAACGGTCCAAATTCAGAAAAGGGGAATTCTGATGATGTCATCAGGATTATCTCTACTTAGGCGTCGAAACTGTTAATTCTTAACAGAAAGCCTGTATTACAAACAACAAGCAGGAGATTGAAAGTTGTTGACATTCACGAGGCAGGGATGAGTTGCATTATGAGATTTGTAGAAACCGGCATTTTTATAGTTTGATCTGAACCCTGCACTACAAATCAGGACATTTTTGCCTCGACTACATCTATTATGTCCACCAAATATTTGGTGGGACAATTTCTCAATTCCTAATAGTTGCATTGCAGGAATCAAAAAGAACTTCATGGCAGATATGAAAAGGAGAAATAACGTAAAGCTTGTGTGTCTCCAAAGACATTGCTTAGCCATGACATTTGTAGACATGACTTGTGTGGCTGTGGGATAAATGTAAAATTAACTGCTTTATTTGGCTGTATGAGTGTCGCTTCCTGGGTTCATACCCCCTCAGCTGTTGGTCTCAGACAGGTCCTTTCTCCAGCAGGTAGGTGTCTCAGAATTGCTTCCTTTAAATGGACGTACGAAGTTGCTATAGCTCATATTGAGCTGTAAAGACGCATGAACCTGTTGAGTTCAACCTTGTGTTTTATTTTTCTACCCTCAATTTTCGGGGGTAACAGGTTGAAGTTTTCTAAACTTTTTAAATCATTAAATATCATGCATCACCACTCGTGGGAAACTGGCTCAAAATAAAAGGTTATTTGACAGATTGTTGGATGCCTTGATTGATTCTGTGAGCAGTGTTGGCTTGCTGTAGGATATCCTGACCAGACCATCCAAACAAGCATATACAACTGATAAATCTACATACTTTATGGAGAGTTGAAATCCAAGTACTTCAGATGGGGAGCAGCTGAGAAAGAAGCGGCCTCCTCCAGGGTGCAGCGAGACCCCATACCACCTGGAGATACTGCAGTGAAGTTCAGAGGCGGCAGTAGAAGATGGAAGCTGAAAACCTGAGCGCTTTGCTGGAGATCCAACCTAGATTTATTTTCATATAGTCTTCACCTAATGAGATTTGATATACTGGACCATTTGTTGCATTGCTGTGGATATTATGAGCTTATTCCAACTCCTATTTATAAGCTGTCATCGACAACCCTGAAATGCATCTTATTTAATGCGGAGTGTTCACGTTACATGAATTCAGGAGGTTACAGATATTTCCACTAATAGTGTCTATTACAGAAGATAGACTATTTTGTTGATGCTTACACTTTGAAGGATGTGCTAAGCTATGACAATCAGAAACTGACTGATCGCTTCAGGTTTTAATATCGCTGCTTAAAGTAGTTTTCATATTGGAATGGACTCATGCTTTAGCATCTGAAAACTTGCGGAAATCTGCATCGGCAGACTTGTTGGAATGTTTGTCGCTAGGTTAAATTTGGCAGAGATGGGTTTATATGTGTTTTTAACAAAAGGATTGGTCTTGGTTTTGAGGGAATGTGTTATGTGTATCTGCTGAACTAATGCAAGTGACGGAACCATTAATCTGACTTGTATACAGTTGCCCTTGTGGTCAGAGTGCATAGTTCTATGCACCTCATACTGTTGACGGTTAGGGTCTGTAGCCAAGCTCATGGTAAAAATTATTTTGGGGATGAACAAGTTATCAATTTAATTATTCACAATTTCTTCCCTTCTACTGTGATCTATGTGTATTCTTTGCAATCAGTGGGATGGACCATTTATGCTTAAGGAGGCAGTGGAGTAAACATCTGAGCGTATTATGTAGATGCTGCTTCTCTTTTAAAGGGGAAAGTTGAAGTCCTGTTCAATTGCTGCCAACACGCTTACAGAAAAAATTGCACAAGACTCCAGTGGATCCGCTGCTCCTCTTCTGCATGGATCTGTGGGTACTGAGAATTAAGTTGTCTCATGAGTACTCATTTACCCTTTGAACATCATCGCCACCAAATGATGTATGTGAAGAAAATGCTTTTCCCCTCAAATCGACCGCGTAAACAGCCAAATGTATCTGCTGTTGCTGCTGCAAATAAAGAGGGACTGTATCTCTGCCCTGTCGTACACTTTGTGTTTATTTGACAATGTGTATTGCAGTGTTTTTAGGTGTGCGCACACTGTTATGATGCCGTTTATTTCTAGATCCGTTGAATAAGGGCTTCATTGTTAAGGTTTTATAATGTTTCAAATGAATGATTTGAATTGTTTTCTCATATGAAACCAGTAACTCAAAATATGCCGGGGGGATTTGTACAATACCTGTGTACAATTACTTTTCTATGCATATTTTGACGATGTCATATTTTAACATAATCTTGTCTTATGATTTCTAGCCCCTCACAAAGAAGAGAAGCAGAGTGAGAAGGCACCACCAGTAGTATCTCCTGAGAAATCTTCCTCAGTTTCCTCAACATCAGTCAAAGGGAAGAAGTCCCTGACTGCTACAGGTGCCAAGGTTTCCCCGAAGAGCAAGAAGTCGTCCCTTCAATCCTCTCGGTCTAAAGCATCTAAGAGACCTGTGACAATGCCGAGTAAAACTGCAACAAAGTCCAAGAGACCCAGCCCATCACCGGCCCATGCTCCATCTCCCTTCCCTCAAGGTCCTATCCACGCCACAGGAGCACTGAGAGTCACAAAGTCCAACTTCACCATTCCCAAGAAGCAGCAACAACAAAAGGACACAACCTCTCGCAGTCAGTCATCCTCATCCTCATCCAGAAGCCGATCAACTCCAGCTTCTTCAGCTCCCCCGAGTCATTCTTCATCCTCCAGATCTACACATCCAGCTGCCTCAGCACCCTCTGCGTCCCCCATGCCGCCTCCCAACAACCAGATGAGACAGAACATCCGCCGCTCTCTAACGGACATCCTCTATAAGAGGTGAGAGTCCTTCAAAACATAGTTCAGCATAATATATTTTTTTCTAACATACTAATAGTAAATCTTTGGTTCAAACACAATTCAGCAAGTAACTCCATCATGTATTGTGGTCCTTATCACCAGGGTGAGTGACAGCGATGATCTGAAGATGAGTGAGAGTGAGGTTGGCCGGCTGGCCGTTGCCATTGAAAAGGAGATGTTTAACCTCTGCCTTAGCACTGACAGCAAGTACAAGAACAAGTACAGGTCGCTCATGTTCAACCTAAAGGACCCTAAAAACAAAGTAAGTCCACACAAACGAGGGATGCTTGTCTGTATCGAGAAACTTCTTCCTGATTTTACCTGACTCCTGTTCAGTTGAGAAGTTAAATAAGTGTTGGGTGTTCTTGTCTCAGGGCTTGTTCTACAGGGTGATCGGTGGCGAGGTAAGCCCCTTCAGACTGGTGAGACTAAGTGCTGAAGAGTTGCTTTCCAAGGAAATATCTGAGTGGAGGAAGCCTGACTCACAGGTAATGTTGCTTCCCTTCAATGACAGACGAAGCAAATGTCAATGACATGCAGAGCTTGGAATCAATACAAATGTGTTTGGTTTAATTTTATTACTTTTAATAATATAATATATATGCATATTTGGTTGTTTCCTGCAGTCCCATTCTTCGAGGTCAAGGTCCCATTCAGGGCATTCCAAACTAGGCAATAGGCATGACTCTGGCTCACACAGCATGGATAATGAGGATGCTCCACCATCATCAGATGCGGATGTATGTATCTCAGCAGGCACTTCATCTGCTCGCATGACTTCTTCTTCTTCTGTAGTAAGTAATGGTGGCTTTCTCTGGCTTTCACACTTTTTCTTCAACTTTGCATGGGGTGCTAAATGCATAAACTGTAAAATCTTGTCAAGTACAGAAACTAGTCAAGATGGTATGGTTCTTAAAGCTGCAGCTTTCTTGTTCATCCTCCTTTCTCGGGCTTTGTCAGTGGGCACTGAACCTGCTTGCACCTACACTGGGGTGCATGTCATCGCTATCCTGAATTCTGGGTTTCAGTGATTATTGTCTGCTGCAGTTCTCCTATGATCAACAGCAATCTCCCTTTCTGTGTTCACAGGACCAAGATGATTCTGGCTCCACTCCTTCTGCTGCAAGTCAGCTCTCTGCTGCTGAGGGGGGTAGTACCATGCCAGATATTTTCAGTAGCATGCTCAAAGACACAACTTCAGAGCACAAGACTCATCTGTTTGACCTCAAGTGTAAAATATGCACAGGTAATTGAGAGACTGACATGAGGGTAATGTTCGTTCATTGAATCATTTGTTATATTAACGATAACTTTCTTACCGTTTATTTTTGTTCTGATCTTGCCATTTAGGTCAGAAGTCAGAAGATGAGCCAGCATCCAAGAAACCCAAGCTGACCAAGAAGCCTGAAGTGAATCAACCCAGACAAGAGCCCCATTCGTCCAGGTTGGGGGATGTCGGCCAACCACAGGCCCCCACAGCCTACCAGCACCAACCGCCCATTCCTCCACCCTACTTGTCCAACATGGAGCTAACGGTCTCAGAATCTCAGACGCAGCTTTACCAAGAGGATCTAAGGATCCAAGCACCTCCAGCCCCAGTCCACCCGCCCGTCACTCCCACTGTTTCCTCTGTCAGCATCACCCGCAGAGACCCACGCATGGCCAGACACGGCTCCGGTGTTACCGTCACCTACACTGCTCCAGAAAAACCTAACAACAACTCGACAGAGCTACTCCCATTACCTGTTACTGCTCCTGTGGAGGTCGGAGCCAAGGCACCCCTGCCTATGCCCCCAGCTCCTCCACCCTCATTGGCTGTGTCCAAAACATCTAAAACAAGGTGCTCTTTCTCATCAAGGTTCCTCTTATTAACTCATACCAGAGCTCTCTAAAATCATTTTTTTTGTTTACCTGTTTCTGATAATATTGAATGAGAAAAGGTATTTAACAACATATTTTGTATTGGTGATGCTGATGTAAAATACGTTAGGACCCAGCTGTTCCATTCTTTAAAGAAATCTCTGCATTTGATAGACTGTGCTGGTTTTTAAACTTGGCTCTAGATGTTTAACTAATGTGGTTCTTATTTTTGTATTTCATCTTACAAAACGCTTTGTCAGTATACTTTCTAAATGGATGATGGTTTCTATTTTTCAGTACATCTGAGCCTCCTGAGGGTGAGACGGCAATCTTCCTCCACGGTCAAGAAAAGATATGGAAAGGAATTATTAACATGCATTCTGTGGCAAAGTTTGTGACTAAAGCCTTCCTGGTTTCTGGATCTTTTGAGCACCTGAAAGAGGTCAGTACTTTTACCTCAAGTGTATTAAAATACATTTTCTGCTCAGTTAACATTTGTAAAGTTCCAACAATATACTATATATAATTGCAAATCCGACAACTAATTAATAAATAGACTTCATCAAATGATTGACTTTATTTCAATAATGTGCAGGACTTGCCAGACACCATTCATATCGATGGACGGATACCTCCAAACACAGTGTGGGATTATGTTGGGAAGCTGAAAACCTCCCTGTCCAAGGTTTGTTTGGACAAAAACAAGTCTTGTGCTATACATTTTAATGAAAAGCCTACATTACCCTCATATTGTTTTACCTCTCTATGATTGTAGGAGCTGTGTCTGATCCGTTTCCACCCAGCCACTGAGGAAGAGGAGGTGGCATATGTCTCTCTCTACTCTTACTTTAGCAGCAGGAAACGATTTGGTGTAGTAGCTAAAGACAACGGGCGGATCAAAGACCTCTATCTCATCCCACTGAGCTCAAAGGATCCATTACCGTCTAAACTCTTACCATTCGATGGGCCAGGTACGTTTTTCAGGGATACACAATTAAACCTCTGGTGACCTGATTAGAATTGTTGCATTAATGGGGTGTTTTGTTCCATTTTTTTTGTCTTTGCACACATGGTGAGTGTGCAGTCATTACTTTTGAACTGAGGGTGAAATGAGAGCTCGTTGATTCATGGGTTTGTACTGTAGGGGGCACTCACACTCCTTGTTTGGTCTCCCGTGAAAACACATCTGGCCATGTAATTGCTGCTGTAACCTCTGCTTGGCATCTGACAATGTATCACACATTTCTAATAAAAGCTGACTGAATCGCAGGTTGGTGCCAGTTAAGTGCAATCAAATCCTGTTGTTTTAAAGACTTGACTCTTACATAAATGTATTTGAACGGTTATTTAACCCATTCATTTCTGTGAGGTGATATTTCCCACCATGGTGTATGGTATCATGCTCCACCACTGGAATAAACCAAAACAAAAACACTCATGTCACCTCATCCTAACTGAAGAATCAGCTATTGATTTAAAGTTTTCAAGCAGTAACTTAGCAACACTGTCAACAATGGCAATAGTAGCTATGGTAAGTAAAGATCGCGTTCAATCTCGTAAGGTCTTGAACAACAGACCTTCAGCTGTATACTGTCCCTCAGAAATACAGATCCAGATGTGTTCAACTTTATTGATAACAGAAACGGTTTCAGTTTTGTGTCACAAATGCAGCTAATTAAGGATTTGTTTGTTATTGTGTAATGAAATGAAAAATGAAGAATACCCTTTGGAGTTGAGAGTACTTTGGTTTTCCATCATATTAAGCCTCATGTGCTGCTGTTAAATGTGTAGAAGCTCTCATTTCACCTGGTTCCTTTGTGTCTATTACAATCCACTGAAGACATAATAGTTGCTTGCTTTTTAATATTGTTTTGAAGTTTTATGGATGTAATGTTAATCAGACAATTTTATTGTTTTCTATTGTTCAATGCAGGTCTTGAACCAGCACGGCCCAACCTCCTCCTGGGGCTTCTAATCTGCCAGAAAGACAGAAAGCGTGCCGGCACTCCACTTGAGCCTGAAGAGAAACGATCGAAAACTCAAACCAAAGACGCTGATGACATTGGCCCCCTAAAGCCATCTCCCTCTGTCAAAGCAGAGAGCACGCGACAGAGTTTAGAAATTACCTTCAGCACGACTCCTCCTGGGTCACCTCCATCTAGCTCCTCTGAGGCATCAAGCAGCACTGTGACCACCTCCTCTGTCCTTTCTCTCTTCTCCACTGTTAAAGCACCTGCCACTGGTAAGGACTCCCCAACCTCATCCAGCTCCGTTGCTTCTACAGCAGCAGCTGCTACTCCTCTTCAGACCATCCTCAAGACTCTTTTTGGGAAGAAAAAGCACGACTCTGAAGCTTCTAACTCACCATCTGATCAAGGTGGTGAACCTTCCGCACCACCATCTACAATGCTAGATTCTATTGTGCGGCAGTTAGCACAGACTAAAGATCCTCAAGTATTGGAGGATGAAGATGACCGACCATATGACCCAGAGGAAGAGTACAATCCCAGTATGGGCTACAATGTGCCTAAGAAACCTGTTGAGGTAGTAAGCAAACCTAAAATCTCCAAGCTGCCTGAAGTGGTGGAGAGTGAAGGTGATGATGTGGCATATGACCCAGAGGATGACTCGATTTTTGAACAGGTCAAAATGGTTGCACCAGATAGAAATAAGGCTACAAGTGAACCCACTCCTGATCAACAAAAGATTCTGGAGAGCCTTAAACTGATAGGTGATCAGACATTCCAGAAACCGAGAGAAAAACAAATGTCGTCCACGGTCCTACCCGTCGCCTCACTGACTCTTCCAGACACACTCTTAACTCAACCCAACAAATCTATTTTGGCAAGCAGTCAGCTCCTGCAGCTTGGCAAAAAAGTGGAAGAGCTGGTCAAATCTTCATCAGCTGCTCCCTTGATCAACCAGAGAAGAGATCCCAGACAGAGCAGGGATCCTCGTCAGGCTGCAGCTAGCAGGGATTCAACTGATGAACCTGAGGGTGAAGAAGAAGCAGATTCTACTCCTCCTACATCCCTGGTGGTTCAAGAGTCACCGGTAACTTCTGCAGCTGAACTCCCAGACTCATCACAAGGACCAGAGACTTCACTGCCTGAGGAGGAAGTGAAAAGTGAGATCCTGCCCTTCATGGAGTCGGACAAGCTGGAGGTATCAATTCCTTTATTAGGAGAGAGCTTGGAACCAGATATGGAGGTTAACTATATGGATGAAGAAGTGAAGACTGAGGAAGCAGAGCCTCTCAAGACTGAAATAGAGATGGACAAGTACAGTATGTGGCCAAACGCTGCCAGTATTCTAAAGGCTACTGAGGACTCTGAGTATGAGGAGAACAGCCAAGACATAGCAATTTCAAGCTACTACCGGGAGCCTGTAGACAACTCCACAGTAACTTCCTCTATCCTGGTCCTTACTCAGAGCCCATCAAGAGGTGAAACTCAGTCCCATCACGTACATCATCACGTCCCAGCGCCAGGCTTCGACAATGAATTCAGAGCTCCAGCTGACATTCCCCCAATATCCAATTTCCCTCCACCTCATCCAATGCATGGCCAGAATCTAATAAGGCCTCCGGCAATGTCTGTACCACCACATATGCAAGGTCTTCCATCAATATCAGCTCCCCCTCATATACAAGGACCCCCTCCATCCATTCATGGTCCTCCCCCTGTGCGTGGTCCTCCCCCGATGCAAGCTGGCAGCAACCAGCAATATGTCCCACCTCCGGCTGCTTACCCTGCCTATCAAAACCAGTGGCAAGGTAGCCAACCTCTGCCGCAGCAGCAGCCACCTCCTGGACCACCTCCTCAGAATATTATACCACCTAGAGGACCCCCACTACCCTTCCCTCCAATAAGCCAAAGAGGGCCTCCTCCACAAATGTTTGATCCCTCCATTCCCCCTCAACACATTGGACCACAAGGCCCCCCTCCAGGCCTTCCCCCCCTTCCTAGTTTTGAAGGACAGAATCGTTTGCCTCCACCAAGATTCACCGCTCCGCCGCCGCCGTTTAATTACCCTGGAAACAGAGGTCCTCCTCCACCTTTTACAGGGCCACCTCCTGGACATTTCGAGAACAGGCCCCCTCCTACGTCCCACTTCCCAGGCCCAAGGGGCCCCCCTCCATCACAATACGGTGACCATGTAACCCAGCCCCCAATGGTAGACCAAGCTCGAGGCCCTGTCGAGCAGTATAACCAAGACACGCACTCTTTCAATCGAAATGTGGACCAACACATTTTTAGTGACAATAAGGGCCCACCACCAGCTCCATCCTTCCGGGTGCCTCCACCCAACCAGTATGAAGAGAGAAGAGGCCCTCCTCTCAGTGGGGAAATGAGTGGACAACATTTCAGTCCACATAACCAGTATGGGGGCTCCAGACTACACTCTTCACCACCACATCGAGGATCGTTTGATGAGCACCGAGGTCCTCCTCCTCCTCAGGAGATTAGAGCCCACTTATCACAGCCTTTTGGTGGATCAGAGCGTTACCGCTTTGATAGTCACTCAGACGAGGGTAGACCAGTTCGCCACAGCGGCCCACTACTGCCAACTCCTCCAGAGGCTCCAATAGGTCCTCCAATTCGCATGGGAGCTCACAGTCCAGACCTGCATAGGGATGACCACTGGCGATGCCACTCTCCTGAAATCAGGAGGAGAAGAAGCACTAACCGAGAGGGCTCAGAGTCTCTCAGCATAGATCGTTTTAGTCGCTTTGAAGGAGCGCACAGAGAACCTGTTCCTGGTCCACCACACCCTCCTGAAGAAAGACAGAGGGACCTGTCTGAGGATCCAAGAAGGGAAAGAGAGCGGGAAGTCCCTCATCCTGGCAGGCCCTCATGGGACAGAGGTCAGGGCAAGCGGTGGAGCAGAGAGCGTGAGTGGGACAGAAGCAGAGAGCGGGAGCCTGACAGAAGCAGAGAACGGGAGCCTGACAGAAGTAGAGAACGGGACCGTGACAGAAGCAGAGAGCGGGACCGTGATCAAGAGCGCAGCCGAGAACAAGACCGCAGTAGAGGGAAGGAGAG
>CAAKHC010011610.1:3716-16809 GCA_901007825.1 Macroramphosus scolopax
TTAACTGCAGAATTTACATAACAATGTCATCGTTCTCCGGCACTGCAGACTCAGTCATCCTCTTTAGGTGGATGAACTGCTCCTTATACTGTATATTACCTAAATATATATATATATATAATATCTGCAAAGCGGAGCTTCACTTAACTCCCATGATACAAAAGTTATACCAGAATATACGAGGTCCTGACATGTCGCGCTGATGGCGTAGTTTCGAAGTAGAGTCTTCGCAGTGGTGATGGGGGATACGCAGTAATCAGGATCAGCTCGACTCAATCCTGAACAATCAGTTTAACAATCAGATAATCTTTTTAACTTTCTCCTACACAAACAAAACTCTATAAATGCCCCCATGACGACCTGTGTTTCAATCATGTCATACCCCTTTTTTATAGTATAATTTTTGTAAATTGCTTAAATCCAATCTGCTAACAAGGAGGGGGGGTGGGGGGGTTATGACCTTCGGGGAGAGAGAACCCAGATTGGGAGGGCTTTTTACCTGCTTACGTATTCATCAGATGATGATGAGGTAGCAGTGAATCGTTGGACTGAGCTATAAGCAGAAACACAAGCTATTGTTCCTCTCCTGTATTCCTGCCGCAGCGGCTGCTCGCGGTCGGCCGGCCGTCCCCTGTGGTCGATATCTCTCATGTCATTTCAGACACAACGGGGATCGCCACACCAACCGGGGAAGAAAGTTAAGAATATGTAAGAGGGAAATCAACTGTTTCTCTGAAATGCGGTTGACTTGACATCTTATGAATGCGATCGACCGGCTCTGTGTGATGCTGTTAGAGGACGATGCTGGATTGGATCGGGGCTGGAAAAGCCCATTTATCATGACATCAGCTGCCCAGCAGGCAGGGAGATGAGAAGACAAGCTGGCAGCTCTGCTGCTTGACTGGCAAATGCCTCATATTACCAGAGCCCCTGGTCTCCCCGTAGCCTCCCTGATGAGCCCCTTGCCTGCCATCAGCCTCTGTATTCCCCTTCGACTTCTCTCGAATTCCAGAGACTCCCAGTGGTGACAGGGAGGCATTGGGTGGCTGATAGTGAGAGTAATTAAAAGGGTTGATTAGAGTGACAGAAGGAGGACACCATGGGAGACAACAAAAAACTCTCTGAAGACGGAGAGGAGGGAAGAAAATGACAGAGAGTGAGGTCGAGGATCCATCGAGGGAGCAGATATCACATCAGTTTTGTCTTCAACTTAACAGGGGCAGGTTTTTTTTTTAATCCCAGGCGCTTCAAATGGGACAGAATCTCAGGGGACCCACATCACCACAGTCCCAGATCCACCGCAGGTAGAGCTACTGAGAGCTCTTCAAGGTAAAGCCAATAATAACACCGGGAGGCCTATTTGGTCCTGTCACAATACAGAAACAGTTGAATTGATAAATCTACAGTTTCAAATGATTCCATTATTCTTACTCAAATTGTTTTGACAATGTCAAACAGCACAAAGCACATTTAGAAAATGATTTCACATAATCATAGATATATATATATATATATATATATATATATATATATATATATATATATATATATACACACACACACACACACACACAAGCAAAGCCAAACCATCCATCCTTTAAATGGTCGGTGTTAAGATACCGTTTAGTAAATATGTAGGTTAAGAGAGGAACGTTTGCTGAACATGTGGTACTTACAAGATACTGGTGCATAACGTAGGATAGTAACAGAGAAGAAATGTCATCTGAAGGATATTTAAAGAAACAAAAGGTTCAGATTGGTTTTACTGTTATGATTCCCAAGTTTGCACGATCGTTTCACACATGTCTGAATAGTCGCCTGCAACTTGGACCAGCGACCTGATCCAGAGGAAATATCCTGCTAACACCTGGCTGTCATCAGCAATTTGGCAAAATATCACAACGGGATGTCGAGCGATTTGGGCTGACGTGTCTCGTCTGACACTTTGCTAACACAGCTAACGATCAAGTAGGTAGTGACCTTTCACACAAAATCCAAATGACTTTCAGTATATTTTAAGGCAAAATAGTTGCATAATATAACAAGGGGACGAAGCCAAAGTGAACTCAGTATAATACTTTGTGTGCTTCTGCAGCTCTGCTAACATGATGCTGTTCCTCTGCAGCCGTGTAGACGGAGGCTGGGGAACAGACCTCGTTCAGCGTTCAGAGTATTGAACATTCTGAGCATTAACACTGACCGAACTTCATTTGATGATGTGGAAAGTCAAAAGAAATAAGTATCACAACAAGCCAATCGATGGTCGTTGGTCCCAGTCTCCTTATTCTGCGTGAATGTAATATCCTGAAAAGGAACAAAACTACTGCATATAACTGTCCATGTATTTCTTCGGTTATTTTCTGTTTTGCTGCTTCAACCACAGATTTAATATATTAAAAAGAAAAAACTGAAAGTGTCAAAGGCCCATTGAAACACACACATCAAAAGCATTTCCTAATTACACTTCCTGGACTCAGAAGCACTCAAACATCAACTTCAACTTACAACATCTTGCATCACTTTCAATTAATAGCACATTCCAATCCAGATTCCACCTCCTGAGGGGGTGGGGGGGGGGTGGGGGGGAAGCAGCGCTTGGCATCTAAATATAATGACTGTTGTACTACATGCTCCTTATTTATTTTGAAGAGTGGAACTGGTGTGATGAATCAGAATTAAAGTGCCTTGATTATTTATTCTTCGGCTTCGGAGAAAATAAATCAAAACCGAGCTGACAGTCGCTGCTCCGTGGAGTAATGTTGCAGCGGCATTAAGTGCTCTGCAAGAGTCCTCTTGGCACAAAGGCATCAGGATGAATTTTTATATGACTAGTTAAAACATACACACGTACATACAGTACATGTGCCGTCGGATCCTCGTCGTGTCAACTATCATTACGTAGCTTAGCAGCACCGATGCAGTCGGAGGGACGTACGGGCCCGCAGCAGCTCCCTCAGCGAGGAGACAGAAACATAAAGAATAAATAATGCTAGTTTAACTTCTCTAGTCCAGTTGTGATCTTCGGAACATTGAGGGTGAGACTGTATATGACTGTATATATCTATATTATAAGTCAGCACTTGAGGTGATTATAGTAATTTCTGCCATCTTTAAGTAGCAGAGGGGAACTATTTTAAAATGTCACAAAACAAGGTCAACTTTTGGGACTTCGCCAGAGGAGGTTGCGGTTTGGATTTCATCTGTTTACGGCGGTTACGGCTGGTTTCTGTTAAACCGGGAAGATCATCAACTTTAAAAATAAAGTAGGTTTTATTTCCCTGAAGAACCTAAAAAGATCAAAGGCAGATCACAACAAAGTCAATCTTCAGTAACTGATAAACAATGTGGAACTCGTTATTTTGGGGCACTAAATCAAAAAGTATCATTTGGGAATTACACTGGCAAATAAAATCTTTGTTTTTTTGGTTGGGGAAGTCGGACTGAACATCAAAGGTGGGTGTGATGAAGTACGGCGGCTGAAATACGGGGGAATTGTCCGATTGTAAGAAATGATGGTGGAGTTATAGATGTGTATATTTTCTACCAATGATGACAAGCTGAAAGTATTTGGCGACAAATGTTTGGTCATCTAGTTATTGACTTGTGCGGTGAAGTTCTTGAAGTCAGTCAAAGAGGAATGTCTTCACTGTGGATCGCCGGCTGCAGCAAGGAATCTGGGCGAAGGCTTAGCATGTAAAAAGCATTTCAGCACCTCTTTACATCGCTGGAGTAGAGACGCCGAGGTCAACTCAAGGAGTTTGAATCTTCCTGATTTGAGTTTGTTTAAAGTTTTTGAAAAGTTTGACTTGCATGACAGATGCGGGAAGATGAAGCAGTGCAGCTGCTGGACCTGTTCCAGCAGAACCCCCCCCACAGGGCAGCAGGGTTCACCGAGCAGTGACCTTGATCATTGCTCCTTTTCTAATGAGTGATGGACTGTCATCTGGAAACTTCCATGGCTAAGGGCAAGCAAACCGCTATGATGAGACTTCAGTTCTCCGTCTCTTTACGAATGCAGGAGCTGTATTGTAAAATCCTTTTAAGAGCTGATTAAATGACATTCAGAGGAAACACAATCAACAACCGTGATTGTTTTCACGTGTGTTCTTACATGAGAAATGAAGGATTATGGGATGCCGACACAAAAGGAGCAGGATGGTTCCTGTTGACACACATCAGGATGGACACTGGAGCAGCACAGATTATATCGTCTTAAAGACCACATAGATTTGTAAATTTCCCCGTCATGGGACGAATAAAGGCTTTCTAATTATAATTCTAATAACATCAAACAGTTGAAATCTCTCGTGACGGCCCAACTGCACCGTTAACTGTACTAAAGTCATGCGGCCCAGCAGCCTGACGTGTCCACTCTCTGGACTAACAAGTGGGATGAAGAGGTCTTTTATTTTTCCTAGTCGCTAGGTTAGTAAAAACCCAATAATGACACTACATCTTTGTGAACTACCACCTCCTTGTCTGAGCAAGCCTGCAGTAGCCAGTCATCCAGATATGTGGCAGGGGGGGCTGCAACACTCCCTGAGTGGGGGCCACGTCTGCTCCCGTGAATTTTACTTAACACCCTGGACCAAAGTAACAAGCAAACGGGTCCCGAAACATGAACCTGAAATATATTCCAATGGAAAGGAGGAATGAGGAGGTGGAAATAAATGAAAGGATATATACATATATATATACTGTAAATATACTGTATATATAGAGAGAGAATAAAATGACACCTTGAAAGCTCTTAATATCAAATGAGTCACCTTCATATTTGGTCCAAAATCAAATACATATTATACATAAAATAAACTATTACACCTACTATACAAATTCTATGATATTGTATGTATGTATGTTATGTATATAATATGCAATGTAACATATGGAAATATAAAGGACTTTGGTTTACTCACTCGTGAAGAGATATTTATTATTGGATATAAAATAGGTTATATATTTATATATATATTTAATTAGGATCAGATGAACTCTTCTCGGCTGCGGTGTTATCGCCATCATTAACATCCGTTCACTCAGTCTGACACATTCAGAACTCCAGACCTAATCCTATCAGTGCCTGCATTAACACAAGTACAATAATTAATATATCCTCCCCACCCGGCCCCGACCGTTTGTTCAAATGTTACCAAGGAAAAGTAATGAGTCCATTCTAACAAATGCAATTTGACATGCTCCTTTTCATTCATGGCCCGTGGTTATGGAATCTTGGAGTTACATGAAGAAATGTGGCATTTACTGCGGCTAATATTTGCTGTCTTTGTTCAGTGTAGCATGCTCGGATCCACTGCGGGGGGAGAGAATGCAGAGCATGATAATTCATAGAGCAAATCACCAGCAGCTCCACCACCAACACTGAAAGAGGATTTTTTTTAAACACCAATTCAAATGTCAAACTGGATACCGTCTGTCTCGAGACATTAATGGGAGCCTGTTGGGACACAATTGTCCTTAATTTGCTCCATGAACTGTGTCAATTAAATATTGTAATCGTTTTATATCAGGGGTCCACCTCTTTCCCCTGATCCTAACGCTCTTAAAAGGAACAGTCCGCCATTTACAGAACTTCTATGAATAATGAGACGATAAAACCACCTCTCTACCTTGGCAGCTGCCATTCAAAGATCCAACCAGCCCATCACAAGTTTGAGAAACTCAAACAATGGAAAAATGTTTTTTCTCCAAGAATGTGTTTGCTTTTGGTATAACACACTTATATATATGGGAATATGGGAAACAAATAACAGAGACAGGGATTCATTGCTTACATTAGTTTAATTATTCACAATGTATGAGAAAAACAGTGGCACCTACTGTCAACACATGCCACTGCAGGACCATAATCCAGCTTAGACACCAGACTGATCATATTAAACAATAAAGAAAAAGTTGTATCAAAAGGAAAGTGAATGTCAAATGGAAAACCTTCATAGAAATGTGACCATACAGTCAAAATCATATAACCTCCTTTCCCTTTTGCTGCTCTAAAGATAGATTACTGTCCAGTCTCAGGTGAGGATGGGTAACAGAGGTCATTTTATACCTCGACTCTCATTGTGTGTCTCCGGGTAAAAGCTGCATTCAAACAACCTCATTTCAGAGTTCTGAGTCACCTTTTAAATCCACGAGTTGTTCAGGGCATCATTTTCAACTTCTACATGTGACAGATGAAAGCTTTAGCAGGTAACTCACGAATGAGGTTCTCCTACACGGCGAGCCACCCTGCTGGCTGCAGTAGGAACAATCATGGCAGAAAATGGCCACAAAAGCTTTTACAAACTAGGATATTTGTGCTGCAGGTGTAGAATGTCTCCTGACTTAAAGACAGTTTGAAGGTTGAACGTTTGAATATCGCTTTCACAAGTATTTCAATTATATAAAGAATATTTATACTACCAAATGCGTGTCGTGGCACCACCAATAAGATAAGATAAGATAAGATAAGATAAGATAAGATAAGATAAACCTTTATTCGTCCCACCACGGGGACATTTACAGCATCACAGCAGCAAAGTGGATAGTGAACACAGTAAAGAACATTTATAAAGAATAACAACAAATGAATAAGTCCACATGTCTGGATGAATCATCAGAAATAAGAACTAATCAGTAAGTGATATGTCCAACTGATAGAATAAATAAGCTAAATAGAAGCTGCAGTGTTGCAGAGGTAAGTGATGTTACATGTAGTGGAGAAGTTAAGTATTGATCATAGAGGTATTACACCTTGTACAGTACACACAGTACTGCAGTAAATATTAAGAGCAGTGATGTTAGATGTAGTGGAGAAGTTAAGTATTGTACATAGAGGTATTACACCTTGTACAGTACACACAGTATTGCAGTAAATATTAAGAGCAGTGATGTTACATGTAGTGGAGAAGTTAAGTATTGATCATAGAGGTGTTACACCTTGTACAGTACACACAGTACTGCAGTAAATATTAAGAGCAGTGATGTTACATGTAGTGGATAGGTAAGTATTGCCAAGGGGATACAGCCAATTGACTTATTCAGTGTGGTTATCAACTATAGAAATATACCAACTATTTGGAACTCTGATTAATCATTAAATTAATCATTACACCCAAAAATTACCAAATCAGCAGCGAGCAATGGTTGAAGGATTTTTGGGCAGGCAGCAGACTAATAGAGTCGATATGACAAGTCTACTCTGGAGCCCCAAATCAAATCAATGCTGAAAATTATTCATGTTTTATTATGTGTCAACTTTATCATTAAGGTTGGTTAGATTCAGGTAGTTTGGTTAAAGGGGAACAATTCGGGTTCAAATAAGTGCTTTTGTAAAGGTAAGGGGGAAGATCGGGATTTTTTAAAACGGTCTTGACTTGCGGGAGAAAACAGGAAATGAAAAAACAATCTCCGGCTGCCTGATCAAATCCAGCAGCCTCCACTGGTAACAGACAGATAACAGACGTTTCCTGCTGCCAAGCCCATTAAAACCCACGGAAACAACTCACTCCTGAAAATGGGTTGCCTTCGCCAAAGGCTGGTGTGTTGTTGACCCATCCGAGCCCGACCCCGCCTCCTTATACGGATTTTCTTACGATGTATAAACGTCTTATTTCTTACATTTCCTGTGGTAATTACAGCGGCCGTTAGATGGCACAGTCACTCAAACGTCAATATACTGCAGGTCGGTTTTTCCTTGGGGGTAAAGTATCTTAACACAGTCAGGTTAATTCAAATAAAGAAACATCTATTGTTGATATAATAAAGAAAAGCAATCAGGCTGCATGAAGAAAGCAGAACCAACTGGCGTTCTGATTAGCAGACATGCAGTCCGACTTATGAAAAGGTGTCTTAGAGCTGCTGTCTGTAGAATTTCCTAATTTTCAACTTAGCACACACAGAGGAGAACGTGTCTGCTTAGTTCCTCTGTGAAACAGAGGATATGGCTCAGTAAAGACAGTGATATCTTGAGCGTTCGTATCTGCTTTAAAAGCTTGGCCGGCTCTGCCTAAGCCTGAGGCCTGCGGCAGCTGACAAAAACAAGCAGCGGTTGATTACTGTACTCACACACTGCGTTCCCGTCTCCTCTCCTTAATCTCTCTCTCTCTCTCTCTCCACATACATTTTGTGTGACTCAAAAGATTTATTTCCCAATTCATGGGCATTTGCACATATAATATAGAGACCGGTGAAGAATGACAGCGATGGAGGACTTACTTTCCCACTTGTTTTTCATTCTCTATCCTTTTTTTTTTATTTCTCAATTGCTTTGATTCTCCCAATGAAGATGCTGGTCCCTCCACACTGGTGACCCTATTACTGTTATCTGCCTCTGTTGGCCTGCAGCGGGTTCCAACAGGCATGTGTCAAATTAAGGCCCATTTATACCTCCATTGCTGCTGAATCACTTCCACAGATAAGGCGTAGCCTGGTGTACACCGCCCCAGAAATTGTAACCTTACATCGCAACGCCAGACCAGAGCGGCTGTGCCATGCCTGCCTAATGGAACCGCATTCCCTCCTACGCAGTTCCACGGACTTGTTTTCACACCGTCTCTGCCGACCCGGCTGGCTTTTTCCTCCAATTAAGGTTTACACAAAGAAGTACATGACACAGTGGCAGTGGCAATGCTTAAAACTGTGTCAGGCACTTGCATTGCCCGCAGCATTAGGGTCCACGTCGAGAAGACAAACTATGAATCAGCCTGATAGCAGCTACTGATATTCTTCATACTGGTATGATGTGCGATGCAAAACTAGATCTCCAACAAAAAATTAAGATGAGCAGCAAAGAGCCCATCACATATTATATTCAATGACAAAATTATTATTGTTGTTTATTGTTTGTACGTCCAATGAATTTTTTGAAATTGTATCTTTCGACAATATCTGTACACACCAAATATCTTGTGGTTAAGGTGAAGATTGGCGATCCGAGCATTAAAGCAGCCTTCAAACGTGCACTTACAGGTTTTAGATGTCGATTTAACGTGTGGAGTTAACATTCAAAATAGGAACCCTCGTCACCAGAACATAAACATGAAGTCAGTAGATGTACGAGGTCGGACGTTTCCTTAGTTCCTTTCAACAAGGAAAGAATTTGAATTGAAAGCTGTCTGACCAACACAAAGACTGCAGCAACACAGGGTCAAACATGCAGAGAAAGACACGCAGACCTTTTGTCATCGATCTAATAGATTCAGTATTTCCACCAGCTCTTACACACAGAGCGGGTTAAACAGGAAAACACTGTGAAAGAGCTTTTGGAGGACAAAAATCTTCTCATACAGTATCTTCTTCTTCTTCTTCTTCTTCTTCTTCTTCTTCTTCTTCCGTGTATCGTCATCATATGTCGTGCAACCAAGCCCTCGTCTCAGGTCCCACTCAGAAGAGGCCCTTCTCCGTAGGTGGTCTACGTAGGGGACGGGCGGTGGTAATGTGGTCGGCAGCCTGCTCAGGCTCCCCGCCCTCACACGCTGCGCTGTATGTTGGGCCCCACTTCTTCATGGACGCCTTGAAGCAGCCGACCCCGGTAGGCAGTTCAGAAGGGTCCATTGTTGGCGAGGTAGGTCTTCTCCTTCAGCGCCATCTCCAGGATCCTGGATGTAATGGTGTAGACGTGTATGTCCTGCCGACTCCCACTCCTGCTTCCAGGCTACCGCCAGCCAGGCTTTTGTTGTCAGATCTTCCGGGATACCTCACGCAATGTCAAGGCGATGTCTTTATCTGCATCTGGGAAGCGGCCATTTTTTTGGAGCTGGGATGCGAAGGCGTCTGCTGTCGCCGGGCACTTGGGAGGCGTCGCACTTCTGCCTGAGAGCTGGTTGATGGTCTGCCACGCCTTGCGGCTGGAGTGGGTGAAGTCAATCGACTCGATGACCTCCGTCCATCTAGCCCTGCGGGTGGCGTCCAACTTCTCAAGTAGTGCCGTTGCCGTCGCATCCACTTCATCTCTTGAGCTAGCCTGCTGGTCGGCTTGCAGGAGGTGGTTACACTCTTCATCCCAACCTGGGATGTAGCTTGCACTGTAGCCTCGTGGAATGGATTTAATCGCTGCCCCTATCAGCACTTCACAGTAGGCTGCATATGCAGCATCTACATCAGGAGTGTCTGGGTCCGGAAGACTGGCGGAGGTCCTCTTCGTCTCGACAGAAGCTGCATGCCAGTTGGCCTTCACAGGTCACAGCGGTGCAGTGTGACTACATCTATTTGTAGCATGTAGCTAACTTACTAGCCACAACACCGTCAGTTCCTCCAAGTCTTTTTTGCACATATGCTGCTGAAACCTTATTTAAATATGAATTTGAGCGAGACACAACAATATGTTTGGGGCTGGTTAGGATGTCTGTCATGTTTTACTTTACAACTTGAACTTTCTCTGCACCCGACACACTGTACATTGTAGGGAATCATCCCTAACCACCTACTTCCCTTCATTATATTTTGGGATATGCTAATGTACTGCAACGTTGTTGTTTGCTAACACCGACTGCAGAAATGTCGAACCCGTAAACATACAATTGGAATAAACGAGTCTGACCAGAAGCTAACCAGTTAATGTGAGAGAGCGATGGATTAATGTCGCAAACAAGGTAGTGTGGATAATTGACTCTCTTCTGCGGGGCTCTGCAGACAGGCAGCTCGGGGGGGTTTTCTTCCTCATTCAGCAAGTGCTGACATTGACGTACACTAAGCTCCCGCCAAGAGACGTGAGCCACTACCGCTGCAGCATCGCTAACAGGATAGACTCAGCCCAAGGACATCAAAAATAAGCATTTCACTATATTTTTCAAAAGATCTTCTCTGTTGCCCTGCACACGTTATAGTGCATTTAAATGATCCAAAAGGTCACGAATGACTTTGACTTATTCCCATTGATTTTTGTACTCAATGCAAGCAGTAAGCCTGTATAATTATCCGTGACCAGAATCATGAGGTGTGCCTTTGGATCAGTGCACAAGTTTGACATATAGATTTACCCGATGTTTATAGATATAAAGTGTAGAACAGGCATGATATCAGAATTAGAATTTAATTTTTAAACGATGAAAAAGTAGACAATCAAAGGTAGACTCAATAAAAAGGCTACATTAATTAAATTCTAATTTATTTTATAGTCAGTTTATATTATATATATCTATTAAAAAAACGCTGTCAGATGAGTACGCATGAGGACACAAATCATCAATCCCATTAGATTACTGACATCAGGTTGATCACTATTGGGAGTTTACATAAATACTGAATCCACTAACAGAAAAATAAATTTCCTTCAGACAATTGAAAGATGCAGAACTGAAATAAATAAAAACATGTTTCCTGGACGCTTTTCAACTCTTTTATATCTCAAATCAATGGTGAAGAATTTGAGGTTTGTGGCGGTTGACAATGAAGTCGGGACAGAGTTGTTGGACGTTTTCAAGGCCGTGGATTTAATACGATTTACTTACCAACACCCTTGTAAATATAAAAACAAGTTTAATTTTTTTTGGAAAGGTTTGTCGGCTGTAAGCACAAGTTTGCACACGACGTCCTCTTCTCTAAAGATTGTTACATAAAATGTCTTCCCTTTTTCATATTGACAAAAAGTGAATAGTCATGTTAGATACAGAACTTCTACAGCTAAAATGAGACGTGGAATAATCTGAAAAATGAATTGTAATTCCCAAAGTTTGACATTAAGGGAGTTATAAAGCTCTCAACTGAAGTGAGCACAATTAAACACCTCCTATGTGATGCTCTGCACACCATGTAATGTAATCAATCACACACACAGAGGCACACACACACACACAAACAAACACATCCACTAATCATCACACCCTACTCATTTATATTGAGGCAACTTGTTTTTCATCCTAACTACTTCAGGCCTGCACTGCAGCTCCTTGTTCCAATAGAACATCAAGGACCGTTGCTGGGATCACTCTCTCCACCAACAGTGCACCGTCCAATACAACGTGGAGTTTTTATTACCACTTGATAATTTTGAGAGTTCGAGAGGTCAGAGTCGTGTTCAAGATCGAGTTGTATTGCTTTCAGCTCCGAGAGGAGACGGGGTGAGTACAGAGGCGGTCACAAGACTTTCTGCACTCAGTGTTTCAAGAATAAAAACAAAACCCCTTTAAGTGTTTGAAGTATTTACATATTTAACTTTCACACATATGATGAACTAAATAACATGATTGGATATTGATTAATATTTTCGATAAGTGCCAACGATTATAATGAATGTTTTGCGGTAAGTGATACCAGCCCCAGGCGGCTGCAGGGGATCTGATTTTGAGGATATTCCACTTTCCTTTTTTCGGAGAAATGCAAAAGCTCGGTGCAGCAAATTACTCACGTCTCATCCAACATGAATGGAGGCTGAATTACACTTCAGTCTGAAGCACCGCTCGTAAATACTGATGAATGAGCCGCTCGCTTCCGCACAGCTTCGCACCGCGGGTCCTGTGCACTACAAGTGATTCGGTTTTATTTATTATTATTGAGGATGTACACTTAAAATACACAACCGGTGGTTTTGCAGGGTTTGGTGACAAATCACTTCACAATGATGTAAACCCGTTTTAAAAGTGATGGACATGAAAAACTGTTGATGCTTTGTCAGTCCAGCTGCTGCTTTTTAGGATCTCAGTGTTACAAATCTATGAAAGATTTATATTCATGTTCCAATTAATAGAAATGTAATGGGACAAAGTTTAAACATGATAAACTATGTAAGGTGTGTGTCCATGTGATAACTGGAGTACGCAGCGGCGGATCTTTACCTGTGCAGGATGACGTCTCGGTGCTGCAGTGGACTGCTTGTGATGGAGCCGGAGACAGAACGGACCTGCTGGCCTGCACTCTTCGCCTGTGGGAGGAGAAAGAAGGATGGACCTGATTTCTGATGCAAATGTTAGAGCCACCGAAGGGGAGAAGTGGAGCATTAATATGCGACTTGAAGTCTGACCGAGTCCCTGTTCTCCACACGTTGAAGTTGACCTTACGACCTCACAGTGAAAATCACTTGGCATCTCCTCTGACCTCTAGAAATACCCACATAGGAACCCACGTGCACACACACACACACACACACACACACACACAC
>CAAKHC010011611.1:8853-62181 GCA_901007825.1 Macroramphosus scolopax
CACACACACACACACACACACACACACACACACACACACACACACACACACACAGAGAGAGAGAGAGAGAGAGAGAGAGAGAGAGAGAGAGAGAGAGAGGGAGGGAAGAAAAAGATTGAGCAAATTTGTAATCTAATTTCCTGTCATTATAAAAATTCCCCAAGACGTGTGAATATATTTTCTTTTTCTATCTTTTCCGTGACGTATCAATGATAGTTAGCGATGGTTAATTAATCAGCAATATGCTAAGCTAGTGGCTTTGATTGTGATTGCTTTTGTTAATGGTGGACTATTTGACACTAGCATTTTAGCATAGCACGTTTTATTACATTTATTTTTTACATCAATATATTTTGGGGGTGAACAGTTTAATATTGGGGTGCCCCTTACCCCCCCCCCATTATAGCTTATATCGTAATTACGGCCCTGCCTATAACCTAATTCTTCCACCGCAGATGAGTGCGCACTACCTGTGAACTCAACATCCAGAAATAGGAGCAGAACAAATGTGTACTTCAGTCATCCAGCACTCAGACTCCGATACAGAGTAACCAAACATGAGTTAAAAGTTAAACCAGGGACAAGTTGAGAGTCCTACCTTTGATTTGAGACTTCAACGATTCCCGCTACGCCTCAGAGATCCAACAACTTGCGGGATGTTACCTCCGCATTCCCCGTGTTCTGCGCCTCGGAGCTGGATCTCTCTCAGACGTAGTGCGCAGGCACAAAACAATCCGGTGTGTTATCGACTTCCCCCTCGAGAAGAACAACGCTTTTAATCAGTCGCTATTAACCGATTTTTCTTTCTTAAAAAAAAAAAAAAAAAAAAGCACCCAGCTGCTCCAGGAACGATCCCTTCCGCTCTTTCCAAAAGTTTAAGCCTGAATGGCAGCAACCATCAGCAGGATGCGATCAGTGTGTTGGTCCGCGGATCCTTCAGAGAGAGTTTGAGGCTGTTTGAGTGTAAATCAGGCACCAGGTGCAGGTGTGGGGAGAGTGTCTGCCCTGCTGTCCTATCCCTTCTGTTCTGCCCCCACCCAGCCTTCCCTCTCCTGTTGGCCCACAGCAGCATTGGACCAAACCTCTTGGTACACCATATGGGTATGATTAACCCTGTCAGTGCTGGCGAGTTCAGCACTCTGCTCCAGTCTACTGTAAATTGTTACCAATATCAGCCAGTCCAGGGGCGGTTCTAGGAATTCTTAACTGGGGTGGCCCAGGGTGGGCAAAGGGAAGTCTACCGGTGCCTCTAATGTTTCATCAATGTGTATTCCCAGTGCGGTGATTACACTCAACTACTAAAATACTAATACAGCCATTCCCAGAATGCCGGGGCCTAATTTAAAACCTGAAAACCTTCTGCAGGACCACCTGAACCGAAGTATTTCACTATACAGCAATCCTGTGTGAATGTGGGCCGGCACCAATGCAATGCAAATTAACAATCAATTCACATATTCATAAAAAAAATCATAAAGAAATAACTGTAAGTTGCAAATCATTTGACCCTGGATAATAAAACGCTTATACATGGAATTTAACAATATCCAACCTGACCCAATATCAATGTGTTATATTCAATTCTACATCTCAAATAGTCATTTCAAACAGAACTTGAAAATTCAAGATGTATTTCATTTTTATTTATTGTAATTGATCTCTCAGCCCACCTGCAGTACCTTCATGGGCCCGCAGGGGGCCTAAACTTTGGGAATAACTGGTCTAATACATATGAATAGAATACCTCTCTACCATTATAACATACATACACATAAGTATTGATGGTCAGTCTCCTATTTTGGAGAACTCCTATACCTACGTATACAATAACACATATATTTGACATTTTTCTGAGCTCATTTTCAAAATACAAGGCTGTTAAGTATCCGAACGCTATTAGCAAAATAAATGCAGAATGACAACTCTGGGTTCTATCTTTCTTTACTTTAACTCAAAATATCTCATATCAATTATGTAGTAGTCTGGGTGGTTTTGGGAAGTCCAACGTGAGTCTGCAGTCCAGTGGCTGTATAACTGAGAAGTGAGGGATTTTGTGTCTTGATAGAAATTACCACCCTGGCCACACCCCCATCCCCACAGCGCGGTGTAAGCCAATGGCACAGCACAAATTTTGGGGTCACCACTTTAAAACCGTGCATGCGTCAATCCAATGGTTGTCTGTTGGAAAGTTAATAATTTAGTGGAATTGTGATGGGCACTGTTTTATATAAATGTTCTTCTCATGCAAGGGGCCACTTTCCCATACATGATGCAGGAGCTAAAATTCACTCTTCTCCTTGGACAATGTCAGCATCACTCTTTAGTGGCACATGAGAGCCAGGTCAGCCGAAAAAGATTCCTAGGATTCCTTTCTGGTGGGCTCCAGCAAACATGACAACGGTGACAAAGGATTAGGGAGGCTGGTGGTGGGGGACTGGACGGACGTAAAGGACATCCATCCTGTTAACAGACTCTTGGGCTTGAAATTAAAACAGCTTTTAAAGAGCCTCTCCCTGCTTCTGGCTTTGTGGTTAGCTCTGACGCAGTGTGATGCACGAAAGACACAAAAGCAGAGGGGGGATGTATTCTGAGCAAGACAGTAAAATAAACTAGACAAATGAGGCGATGTGGTGTCTCGGTGTGTAAAAGTCACAGAGGTGGGCTGTACTTAGCAAGGCAAAAAAAAGAAGGAGCCTAAATTCTAACTTTTTAATCTGCAATGCACATTCTTAGGCTTGTTTCATCTTCACGCAGACGGGGAATGTAAGCAGCACCTTATCTCAAGTTGGGTATGAGCCAGATGTTGTCTACAGTACGTCAAGATTTGTCCAGGAGGGAGTCTTTGTTTTTCCGCCCAACAGGAGGCGTCCCTCTCCGTTTCCAGCTAAGGAAATGACTCATGAGTGTGTGCTGAGTTCAGGTTTCCGTGTGCTCTCAACTTTGGCCGTGGACATCAGTACAATGACCAGCTCCCACCCTTTCATAAGGCCCTCTTAGCGTCATCCATTTATCTCATTGTACCATCCTGCAGCCTGATCTGACCTGCACGCGCCCACTGCCGCTGCTCTGAAGGCGTCACAACAATTAAAATGCACATATTCTCTCTGTGCATGTGAAAGAAAAGAGCAAGAAAATGAATAGCCCTGTTGCCGTCCTATATAATGGATCGATTTTGCATCATGGAGACTGAGTCGTGGGTTAGAAACAAACACTGCGTCGGTTTTTCTGGTCCACTAAAATGTCTCTCAGGAGGATCTTTTCGTCTAATGGGTGTGACAGGTGAGGTAGACGTTTATCCCTGTAGGCCAATTGATGGCTCCAGATGGATCTTGGGCCCTCAGACACATTAATCATGACAATTGTAGGGGCAGATCATTACACCCTCCAGGAAACACAACCCATTATTTGACTGATGGTCATTTCTTTATTGATGAATTGATCTGTCTGAACATGCCTGCTGCAGAGAGGCAACAAGTCCAGAGTCTCCCCGATGCGTGCTGGGACCGTGACGACGAGAGGAAATCATAGGGTAGTGAAAATAAAGGTGCAATACCTGCCTACCCTCTAATGCGAATTTACAAGGATTCTTTCTATGCTTGTAATTATTTATTTTTACAGGTCTAAAAAATGTAAACATCAGAATGAAAGATAAAGGAACAGGTGCTTACATCAATGAACCTCACACACCAATGATTATCATGGTAGAGCAACTTCTTTTTGACATTCCGGTTGCTGCCTTCTTGCCCCACATTGTAACGAAAGTGCGGCGATTTTTTTTTTTCAGAGAAAACTATAGAATCTCAGTTTTCCCTGAGATGGAGCACCGTCTGCAGTTCTCTTAGATGCCACGTGTCCACCGGACCAGCCAGCCACCATCTGCCTAGAAGACAAGACTGGCACGCTCCCGCTCTATAAAATGCAGCTGGTAGAATCAACAGCTGTTGAAGAAAGGCTCCTTCCAAATAATAATTGGTGTGCGTTAGAGGGGAAGAGGGGGTACTGTACATGAAGAGGAGGATGTGAGGCAGCTGAGTGAAACTACAGTGCCTCTTTTTTAAAAGGTAATTCTTTCTGCATGTTTGCAGGAACCCAGTTAAGTATCTCAACTGCAAAACCAGTTCTGTTTTGAGTATGTGTGACTTCCAGGGCCGTAATTATATATCTGAATGTGCTGAAATTGACAGAAAATGTTGTTGTAAAAAAAACGTACGACAGGCAGTCGAGCACGGCTGTCCAAAATAAACCTAATCATAACTAAACTTAACATATTGTTAATGTCAGCAAGTAACCTGGGGGGGGTGTAATTATCTCATGGGTTGCAATTATTGTTGTTGTTGATGAAACAAGCAAGGTGAAGAAGAAAGAAAACAGAGCAACGTGTTAGTTACTGTAAAAAATAAAAATATAAAAACCTTATTTTTCCCTTGTAATAATAAATCGTTAAATGTTTTAGAACGGCAGAACATGTTTTTTCAATTTTCCACTTTTTGTGAGATTCAGTCCCCTCAGTGTTGACTCCATGACTACGGCCTTCAGCTCCCTCTAACCTCAATGACAGACTTTGTGCTCACAGAAATTCTTGAAAATAATGTCGCACTGAAAGAAAAAAAAAGAAGTGAGAGCAGTGGGCATGTGGCTCTCGCTCCGGCAGACACATTTGTATGCGGACGTACATGCATGCAGGATGTGCATGCAGACATGGATGCACGCACATGCACGTGCTCTGCTGCTTCAATTAGAATGAAAATTATTTCTCTTATCTCGCTCCACACACCCTGCCCCTCTCCTCTCTTCGCACACATCCTCGAGACACCGCGGACTCCAGGTGAATTCTAATGTCAAACACACGAAGGTAACCCAAGCGCAGCAATCTGTTCATTCTGTCAAGTGGCTGTGTGTGTAGGTGTACGCGTGCATGTGCGCGTCTGTGTGTACTGTATGTGCAGTGTGATTGGTGGGGGGTAGGGCCTATTCATCTGTCTGGTGTGATCGTGGCTCCCTGTAACCAGGCCTGGGCGTGAGCATGCACTCTGTGATCTCCCAGATAAGAGTCATCCATCTGCTGTGTGTATCTGACAGGGCCCAGGCAGCTCTGCTTATCACTGCACTCATCCGTTTCCCTCAATCATACTCACTCTATTTTCCTTTCTCATTCCACCCCCAAGTTCAGAGTTCAAATACGGTTCTTTATCTTGATTAGCTGACAAGCAAGCAATCAGTCAAACATGCAACATTGTGTTGAATATTGGCAAATATGTGTCGTGCAGCTTCTGCCAAAGCATGCAGCGCGGTGCAGACAGGAATGCAAGTTTTCACAAAGAAGCCTGCAAGAGTGTGCACAGGTGCAGAAACACACACACACACACACACACACACACAGGTAGTTGTTTTTCAGGGACCCCACTACACCCTATCAGATTACCCACTATAGATGAACCTCAGGGAGCAGCTCAAGATCTTGTATGTCCACCTTAAAGGAGAAAAGATCCCTCCCTACATCAGTATCACAGTTGAGGAATGAGCTGCTGTATCATCTTTTTTTCTCTCTCTGCAGTTTCTAAGGAGCTTTTTGAAATGTGAGAAGATGAAAGCAGCATGACAGGATGATTTGTGTACAGTAGCAACACCAGCTTAACGCTGGGGAGTGTAGTTTACACTGGAGAATCCATTCAGGCTTTAGCCAACCTACACATAACAAAGGCTTCACAGACAACCCGTAGACCACAGAGCAGCCCAAGGATGGCTGGGTTGTCCCAATGATCTGCACATAGTTTTTCCAGATCAATATAGTAGGAACCAACTCTATTATTAATTCATAGTCCTGAAACATGTTGTGGTCCACGGTGGCTTGAATAAACCTGCTTCAAAGAGGAGGCAAACGCCTGGGATCATTTCAAGGGGTATAATGTGTTTCCATCATCAGTATTAATAGTATGAGCCCATCCTAGGCTGCATACCCTGGGCGCTGCTGGGCCTACAGCAGGACAGGTTTTTGCTAGTGGAATATTTATAGCTGTGCATTAAAAGTGGAATCAAGGGTTTAAGTGTACCATTGCAACACTGCTGCTGTTCCTTTGTCTAGGCCTGTCCAAAAATGTCTTGCCCGGGGCTATTGGCAGCGCTACATTCGAAATGTGAGTGATATCACACGCTGCTACTGTCATATCAAAGAAAAAACTTGAACAGCTGTAAAGTCTGCGGGTTTTGTTTAATTCTTTTCTACAAGAGGAGCATCTGGCAGCATTAAGATAGGTGACTATAATGTCCACGAGCCATACATGGAGACTGTTATTAATAGTTGCTTTGATTTTAGGCAGTTTACATTAATCAAGATTAAACTATTACTCATTCATGCTCAGCCAAACCATAAATACTGGCATCAAAGTGATGTATATTTGATATACAGTCTGTATCAAAACCAGATTTTCAGCCACCAGCTGAACAAGAAGTGTCAACAAGCTGAACTACACTGCCATCTAGTGGTTCGGACATGCATATATCATAAAGAAATGTCCCTTCGCTGAATGTTCCTGCAGATGTAAAACACGGCCAGCAGCAAAGTGAAACAACTTCCTATTTTATTAGGTCTGGGTCAAAAGGTGGACATTTATATCTTTAAGCAAACAAAATAACCAAAAGCAACAAACAAGTAGGTATTTTTGTACTACAGTGTTCTATAAAACAGCACACAAAATATAATTTCTGATCATGTTTATGAAAAAACATCAGATTACTTGACAAATTCATCCGTGGATCAAACATGAGTTCTGTCTTATCCAAAAGACAGTGCTGAAATATTATGTACAAGTCATTGCTAGGAAAAGTAAGCAAATACAAATACTAGTTTAGTTACAGTGCACCCCATAATGTTGCTGTGAATTTAACGACATTTGACGACACTGTGCAAGTTATTTTTCCTCTACACAGCATTGTAGATCATTCGGTCTTGCATCTCATGCTCACAGGCATGCCATGATGTGGATGTGTAGAAAAACAGGTATTAAATACTATCTTTTTAAAAAGGAAACAAATCTTGAACACATTACATAAAAACAAAACCATATTATCGACAGCAGATCCAAATTAAGTTCAGGTCTGAAGAAAAGGAAAATACAAAAGTCAGCCACAGGTACATTGTTCAAACTACACGAGGGTGTGAATCACCGGAGATGGAACATCTGCAGGGGGTGGGTTTGACATGTAGAGCAGGAGGGGGATACACAGGTAGCATATTAAAACAATATCTGTTCCTATTTACTACAGTAGAGTACACATTTCCTTATTATCACAATAACCAGAGTGTAAATGTCCCAAAACCAGTACGGTTCGTTCAATAAAACCACCACTATCATCCCTGAGAACATATTTTGGTTCAGTACTAAGTGCATCTGAAATCTACTGTCGTTTTATAAATTTAGCTTGTGAAATGGTGAAATTGTCACACTTCAATTTCTTAAAACTTTTCGTGTCACGGACGCTGATAATGCCTCGAAATTATTAGTTTTGAAGAATTGGAAATGCGGAATTGATGCCAGCGAGTCGAGGCAATGAACGAGTCGCCTACGCGCGTGTAGGATGTTGTACAATGTTCTTCATTAAAGAGAAGAGCACTTCTCGTATGAATAGACTGGCAGCATATGCCGAAGCTGGTGTAGAAACAAACCTTTGCAAAAAGCGAGTTAGTGTACATCAGAATACACAGTGCAGACTGTATAAAATAAAGGGGAAAGCATGTTGCCTTGGCTTTATTATTATTATTATTATTATTATATAGTAAACCCTGATTTAAAATGCTTCCATGTATTTTAGCTTTACAACAACAAAAACGGATATTCTGTGCATAACATGACTCAGGACCCGTAAGACCTGACATTAACATGCATCCTTAAAGACGCAATCACAAGTGGACAGCTCAGTACATGTTTGACCGCAGCGCCAAATTATTATTACACAATGCCTGTGTCGGTGGTTTCATTAGCCTGGAGCACACCGAGGAATAAAACCAGTCCGTGTCGTTTGGATTTCTTCCCCGTTAGATTTCTGATTAAACACGGGGAAAAGCATCGCTGCATCCTGCCAGTCAGGCACTGTTATGAGTTTCTGATGAAACAAGGTTATGAACTGACAGCACTCTCTCTCTCTCTTGTATGTAACTCAATATAACTCACCCAGCAGTTGATTTCTCTCTCACTGCAACTAACTCAAACAAATAATAATCCAGCCAGATCCTCCCCACAAGATGGCATGTCCCTAAAATAGAACTGAAATGACCGTGTTCTAAATGAATGGATGGATCGGTCTCCGCAATCCACAGCAACAAATACAAATAGGTTTCATTTCAGTATAATTTAAGGAATGTACCCCCAGGCTCTGCTTCTAATAAATACAAACTGTCGTGGATAAATAATCCGACAGTTTGCATTTTGTCTTTGCGCACAGTAAAAAACTGTGTTTATTTGCATATAGAGCGGGGGAAGTGAGATCTGATTACAAGTGGTCTTAGGAGACCTTTTTCTGATGCTGAGTGCGAACATATAGAAGTAGAGCTGCCCACCTGTGGTCGGATCACTCAGGACGTATCTAAGTGTCAGGTCTGAACAGGGCCCAAGATCAGGAAGAAGGATTCTAATGTTTGCTCTGGCACTCTTCAATAACCTCAGCATCCTCCTAATCTTCCTAGTCTCTGGTCCCTTGGTCCCTAGCCTTCCTCACTTCCTCTTAGGCTTCCTCCTCCTCCTCCTCTTCCTCCTCATGGTCACTGTCATCAGAGCCTGAAGCACAAAAGACATAACTATCAATTCGAAGTATCTTTGTTTAAACAGGATTTTAATTACTACAAAAAGTCTTCGTCTTGGGTAAAGTGATATCTTACCGTCAATCACAATTTCTCCACCATCACCATCATCCCCCTCCTCCTCCTCCTCCTCCTCCTCTTCCTCTGGACTTTCATCTGAGGAGGAGTCATTTCATATCAGTTCAGTCTAGCCAGCATTACTCATTTATATTTCAGCTACACCTCAAGCCAATGATCTTGATGCTTATAACCAAACAATGTGGAGTTGATACACAGAGAAGCTTGTACCATGTACCATGGTACCATGTAACATGTACCATGTAGGATTGAAAAAACAGAAAGCAAACAATATATATCAATATTTATATGCAAGGTGTATGTTTATTTAAAAGACGAGTAATTGTGCACTGTACCTCAACAAGTCATGTGGCAGAAGGACTATAGCTCTCATCACTTCTATGTAAGTACTGACCTGCACTTTGCCCCCTGTCCTCCTCCTCCTCCTCCCCTCCTTCTTCTTCTTCTTCTTCCTCCTCCTCCTCCTCTTCTTCTGCCTCCTCCTCTTCCTCCTCCTTGTTTTGGCCTTGTTCAGCTTCATTAGTCTCCTCACCGGGCTCATCATCGGAGTCTGAGATTACGACACAGTCATCACCATTACTGTTGTCAGCTGCTCTGGCCCCGCTGGCATTACTGGAGGAAAAAAAAAGCACACACACACACATTTATGTTAGCAGCAATAACAGTCATTGTTTTGGCCTGTATGTCACCTGGGGCCTGTATCAAAGCAAATTCAACATATCCAGGATATCTCTTCGTGAGCTGGCTTCACAAACCCCATCAACTGCAACCATGCCTAAGCGGTATCACAGCGTGATGCTGACACCAGAGGACCAACCCAAAACATGGAGCGGTTCAGAGCCGCACACTTCAGTAATGAAGAACAAACCATATCCTCAACAAAAATAAGAATGCTGACATAACACGCTTTTATTTTGATCTCACTTAGGCCTACAGCATATGTTACCATGGGCATATATCCCAAAGATTAACCTGAAGTTACCTTGTCAAATGAAAACCCCTGCGTTGCAGTACAAGCCCCCTCAATAAACATTAAGGAAATGGTTAACGTTTAAGAGCTGTAATGTCAAGATGTTGGTGCTGAGGATATTTCTAGATGCTTCATGGCTGGATGTCCACTAACTCCATGTCATATTCTAAATATCAGTAGCTTGGAAACATATCATGAGAAGCAGAATCTGTTGTACCTGCCGTTCTCCCTCGGTTGCCAGAGTGGAGTGAGGTAGTATCTCAGAGGGTCTCTGTACAGGTCATCCTTAAGTATCTAAACGCCAGCAAAGACAGGTTAAACACATTTCAGGTTAATATATCCGGGTACACATGTCAGACACAGGTCTGAGTTACATGTAGCAAACTCTAAAAGGTATCCTTCACTTTAATATTGTTTCTATCATTTCTGATGACAAAATCTGAACGCGTGCAGGAATATCATTGTTCCATCATAGTGGAATATAAAGCTAAATTTAATTATTTCATTCTATAACAAACTGCCAGCCATGCAACCATAACAAACTGTTGGCCTCTCCTGCACACATCTGAAACATAATTAATGGTTGACTAGCAGGATTAACCATTACTCTGATATGCAGCTTGGCAGATAAGAACACGTCATCATGAAGTTAATACAGTTAATGCATCAAACTTTTAAACAAAGTTTAACTTGCTGATGTCTGTGTGTTATAATCATGAAATCATGCCAGTGAGGTGGAGCAGTCACCTGTGCTACATCATCCTGTCCTGGGTTGCTATGGTCACTGAACCAGCTGAAAAAGGTCTGATAGACCCCACGTGACATCTTCCTGGGTTCACTGTGGGCCGTCAGGTTGTGTCCGCGATGCCACAGGATGGGGTTTGAGAACGACATTGGAGATCCTGAAACACGAGTCCCCAGGGTTGGGGGATGAGTTTGATGTTCGTGAACAGTCATTAACTCACATGTTTCTAAAATAACTAAAAGTTCTGAACATTGCGGTGCAACACAAAAGTCCGGCAATAAAAATGAATTGTGTGAGAAAATTATAATTTGACTTTCAATATTCAGTTCATCCAAAGTTACATGCATAAAATTACACCTATTAACTTTATTGCAGCATTAACTGCAGAGCTGGTGGGTCATCTGCACTTTCTCAAAGTTATTCTAGGAAATATGCTCCTACATGTGTTTTTATTACATTATGTGGAAAATGATCCCCTTGTTAGAATTCAACCAATCAGATAAGTTTGCATGTACAGAAGAAAGAAATATATATAGCAAGTAACAATTTTCGCTTTGCATTCATTACAACAACTATGCCTTTATTAGTACCTCCCATCCCGAGGTGCAGCTCCTTCATGATGATGTTGTTCTGAAAGTACGGGTTCCGTCTGAAGTGGAAGCGGATCCGGTAGCCAAGTTTGTTATTCTTGAAAGACTCGATCTGAAAGACACAAAAATGTAAGAATGCGCATTAGCAGACATACAAAACAACCAAGATGCTGAAAGAACGCCAGAATTTCTTACCTCAAGATCAGTCATATAACTGAGAGCATCTTCATCCGTCTCGTCAATGTGAGCCGAGAGATGTGGGTGGTTCAACAGCTGACACATTGAAGTCAAGATAAATCACACACATATTCATGTTTTTACTCCTGTCACTCAAGCACAAAGCTGGAAAGAGAGAGGGAAAGTTTTCATTTTAAGGATACAGCGGTCACCCAGAAGCCAGGGATAGTTTTTGTGATCGAGCTGCGCTGATCCAGGTGTGGGCGCCGCAGACGACTGATCTTCAGCTCAAGACGTTGGTGGAGTCGGGCACTCTTCTTCTCAAGAGCTTCCAGTCTCATCTGTACCTGCGCCAGGAGAGCCACTGACTGTCTCATCTCTGGGGCCATCTTAACTGACACAATGGCACACTCACCATCATCATTGTCCTCATTGTCTGATGGGAAAGAGGAGCTCGGTGTGGATGATGATCCAGATATGGACTCATCCCCTTCATCCGCGTTTGGCATATCATCCGCATCCTCTCTGTCGGTGCTACGCATAGATGTGGAGCTATCTGCTGCAGCTGCCTGCGTTTTAGAGCCTGCTCTTGACGACTGGTGGCCACCACGTTGTTTGAGTTTGCTCCCCTGTTTTACTAGTTTAGCTTTTTCAGATGAGCAAGGAGTCTCTCTACTGTCTTCCCCGTCCCCCCCTGTGAGACTGGCAAGTGCTTCAGCAGCTGCTATGGCTGCTGAGTCCAGAGGGGTTGAGGGATGTTGCACTGGTCTTGCAGTCTTCTTTGTGTCATCTTGTGCGTAAGCTGATCTATGTGCGTCCGAGGATTGTGGTTTTTCAGGGTCGCTGGCATTGTGACCATCAGCACTGGAGTTGTTGACGGGTCGTGTAGTGGTGCTATCCCTGCTGTCTGAGCCCTGAACTGTTTGCACGGAAGCTGGTTCTTCCTCGCTGTTTTTTGACTGGCCTTCGCTTCCAGCTCTTTCACTGTTTTTGCAATTTTCCGAGGAATCACCCACTTCATTTGATGCGACACTAATTTTAGAGTACTTGCTGGGAACCGGGCTTCCTTCATCCTGGTCGGGTGATGGACACCTTTTCCTCGATGCAGAGTCAGCCGACTGTTTGCAGTCCGTCGCTTCACTCATGCTAGCTTCCTAGCCAAACAGCTAACAAGCTAGGTAGCCTGCAAGCTTAATTATAAAGAATAACTTATAGTGATCAAGTACACCACTGAACCAGCTATTCACATACGCGTTGTGTATGTGCTACGAATTGTAATGTAACCCACATTCTCGATTAAGCTTGAGCAGGAAGCAGCTCTCCTATTTTGCTGCGGCCTTATACAGGACGTTACAGATAGCAGGCGATTGCTAACGATAGTTAGCATACGTTACCCAATTCGCTTGTCCTTGCAGTAATGGCACTGCATTTTCACGAATAAAGTCCAACAAGAAAGAACCGGTCCATATAATCAAACGTATCCGTGCTATTTGTCCTTTAGCTATAACCAGCGTTCTTTATATTAGTTTATGTCTGCTTAATCCGTTAGCTTACTATCTGTGTATCAACGTGCAGAAAAACAATCTTCTGATTGGCTGCGGCACGTCGCGCTAAAACCTTCCCACCAATCATGTGCAAGGGTGTGTTTACACCGTAGTCGGCGAGGAATAACTGCGCAGAGGAAAGTGCGGGTCAGGAGCTGATGGTTGTCGAGACTAGAGAGGGAAACATCAGTAAATAAATAAAAAATGACACAAAACTCATACGTTAACGAGACAAAACCATACCGTCCATGTGGGTAACAGATCACTCAGGGGATCCGGGAAATAAAAAAAAATTGGCAGAGTAGGCGGCCAGGAGAGAATGTCCATGTATAACTTTCAAAAACTTACGGGAAAGTTTGGAGGGAAATAGTCAAACAATGGCAACAGCAGAGGGATACTGAAACAAAGGAAGCTTCTGATTGAAGACAAAGATTACAGGGCTGCAAAGGTTTGGACTAGTGAAGGTCAGAGTTTATGATCTGTTTGTGTTTGTAGGCACTGAAGCGTAGGAAAGGGATTTTTACTTTATGAGGGCCACTGGGTTTATTATAAGAACGTAAAAGAAAAGAGTAGGACAACAGTGGACGAGTAAATCCAGAGGGTGGCGGTAATGCAACTTAAAGTACAGTCGTTAAAATCCATTGAAGAAGAACCAAAAGTTTGATTTGTTGTTGTGTTTGTCCTCAGAAGAGACTTGGACGCACAATCTGGTTTACAAGCCCGCAGCTTGGTTGTTTTCCTCACACTGTCCTCTTATTTCTGCTTGAAAGTTTTCTACATTGATCTCTGAGTGAGGGGAACTGGCCGTTAAGTCTCTGGTAAAACAGCAATATCTCGAAATTTATGTTAGGGTGGATCTGGGAGTTTGCTTTGGTATTTCCTGCTCCTCACAGAAATATTTCAGTACGGTGTCCTGAATTAGATTAAAAAACACTCCTATCAGCTGAAGTAAACAAACAGAAGAATGTTGGATGCCGCAGCCTTCACCAGAGCTGTGATGTGCGCACATGATGTTGCACAAACCCAAAACAAAAGCCTGTTAAACTTTCAGAGCTGCAGCAATAAGTTCCGTTGGATGACATATTAAAAAGAAAAAAAACTTTATTGGACCAAAAAAATTATGTATTCAAATAATTCAGTAATCGATCGTTAAAATAATGATTAGTTGCAGCCCGAGTTTGACGAGTATGAAGGACGTGCGTCAGAGTTTCAGAGGCTTATAGAAACTGTTGTTTTACCATTTGATGTCACCAACTGTTGCCTATTTTATGTTTAAAACACCTAATATTCATCATACAAGCTTGTATAATCGTGTAAACCGACGTCCGCATTCTTCTTTTTAACATTGACTTTCTCATCGTGATGAAACAGTTTCCATCCAAAAGTAAAAACTTTCACCAGATCGTTTTCCACTTTATCGACGGTGCCGATACATCGATTGAAAAGGGTCTCTTATTTATTTATTGCGCACTTTATAGGGCACTTTAATGTCACGCTTCCAGATGTGGGCGTTTAGTCAGTCCGAACCAAACGGAAGAAGGGGGGGCAGGATTATACCATCTTTAAAGATAGATCTGGGCCATGAGTGCTCGGTAGGTCGGTGCTAAAATTAGCCGCTGCTCCTTCAGCAGTGAAACTGCGATGCATTCAGCGATGTAAACCGGGGGGATACTCTATCACAAGGCTGGCAGCAGGCACACTTTTTTTTCCATTTGTGACATTTAACGCCACACTGGAGAGGCTCTGTGCCCAAAGCAGGGACAGTACCAGATCCACACGGGCCATGGCTGCACGAATCATGTGTACTGCTTTAGTTTTTTAGACGCTGTTTACATCCCCTGTCATCAGCACACGGCGCGTCTGAGTGCACGCGCCTCTGCGAACATGTCTTTTTTAACAATACCGAGCCAAGACGGTAATTTTGCCACAGTTCAAACCGAGGAGACAGAGAGACAGTTCCCCTTGAACGACAAGGAAAACGGTGACGATGACGAGGATGAGGATGATGACACCGAGGACGTCCACCTGATCCCAAGATGCTCCCCGGTGCCCAGAAAGCGAGGTGCGTCCATACACGACGAGACTGCTGAATACATGAAGATCCAGTTGGCGCTGTCTGGCAGAAAGCGAGTGTCATTCGCCGATACAACAGGTGGGGATCTGATCTACCTTAAGGAATTTGTCGCCTTTGATTCGGACGAAGAAGAGGATGATGCAAGGTGGGAGGAAGAGCAGGCAAAGTATCGAAAGCCAGAGCGAGAGGTGACCTATCATGTGCATCCAGAGTTCACAACTCCTGCCGAAAGTGCCCTGCTGCAGGCTGTGCACAGCAATAAAGTTGAGGTTGAGCAGATGTCTCCATTGGAGGATGAGCCTCTCGCCTTCAGTGGGGTAATAAGAGTGCTGAACATCTCCTTCCACAAGGCAGTTTACATTAGATCCACCCTGGACAACTGGGGCACATACTTTGATCACCCAGCAGAGTATCTCCAGGGATCCAACGATGGGGTGACTGATAAATTCTCCTTCAAGCTGTCTTTTGCAGCACCTTATATCACACATGGCTCTCGCATTGAGTTCGTTGTCCGCTATGAAACCTCTGATGGTGATTACTGGGCGAATAACTCCTCTATGAATTATGTGGTAACTCTGCTCCTGTCCTATGAAGAGGAAACAGCTCAGACAAACACAGACACGCTACAAAAAAGAGGTATCCTGAGACCTCCAAAAGATTACAGGTAAATTCCCTGTCAAATGTTGGGGTTATTTGTCTGACACAAGCATTGACATAAACATCTGTGGTGTATTTTTACCTCTGACATCCACATTTTGGTCAGCTGATTATTTATTAGCGGTGAAACCTCAATCTGCTTGAAGGGAAACTCAAAGTAATGTATGAGGATAGAGAATGAAGAGATATTAGCTATCGGATCATGGTGAGATCAATGTAAACAAAAGCACAGGAGTTGTGGCTTGGCAACAGCTGCAGAGCGGCAGTTGCCCGCTGCTACCACTGAGAGGTTTTGTGGCTGCAATGAGCATTCAGTGTTTTTACTGGCGCTGCCTGGGGACTGTGTTTAAAATAGTAAGAACATAAGTCTAAAGAAAAGCAGGTTGTTAACAAACCCAGTGAAGCACCATGTTGTGCAGTAAGACCAAGCGGAGTGTAGACGAACCAGACTTCGTTAAGGGTTCCTAAAAGCTGCTTCACTCTTTATATTCGGGTGTCTTGAGCATCCGGAGTGAGAGATAGAAACAGTAATGGAGAGAGAACACACCCCCCTCAGAATGCCAATCATCCAGTGGTGTGTGAGGACGATTAAAATAGGCAAAAGGGCAGGTGTCGTTTTCAGCCCTGACGTTCCCCGGACCTAAAATCTACATCTGACCTTTCTTTCAGAGTCAAGGCCAAACAGAGGAATTTGATTGGAACTTTTCCCTGTGTAGCTGTAGGCTGCTGCACAAACCCCTTCTCAGTCTGTTCAAGTCACCTAATGTCTGAGATTTAAATGCAGCATAAAAGTGTTTGATGCATCTCGGAGAGCACGGTGACGCAGAGAGAAGACAGCAGGAAAAGAGCAAGCAGGATAGAGACTGATATAGATGTCATGTAGGTCTTCACTGCTGTCGGTGTTTGGAAACGGGAGGAGGCCAGATGGCTTGTTAAGGATGGATGAGTCACCAGAGGTGTGCGGAGCTCTAATCACATTAGACACATTAGACAGTCAAAACGGTGACGACTTCAGACATGCCACGACAAAATCGTAAGATACTTCCAACCTCGACTTTAACTTTAACACCAGTGACTCGTGACTTCCCTTTGACTCGCGTTACATTTGTCAAGAAAACTTTAGGGCTTGTTTAGAACAGGAAACCAGTCTTGTGACTTGCTGGAGACGTGCCAGTCCTGACTTGGGATATTTAATATACTTATCCTAAAACAGCTGTGACCTCCTAGATATTGTCAGTACAAACAATCACCTGATGGTAGTTGACGTGGTGGTTTGATTCCGACTGTCCTTAAAAACGGATTATGTGAGATTATGTTAAGACTGAGAGTGACACCACATCAAAGCACAAACAAGTGTTACTTTCTGACCAGCAAACAATTGTCTCGGATACTTTAGATGCCACACTTGACACAGAATGCTTATTTACCTCGCCAAAGCGGTGCTGTTGTACCTTCCTGTTGTTTGGGTGTGACTGCCTGCCTGTCAGCAGAATTACACAACTGCCCAGACGATTTTCACCAAACTTGTTGGAGCGGTGTGGCTTTGCCCAACAATCAGACATGTGTGATAATGTCATCAGGAGATCTCTGTCAGACTTGTGCAATCAGCAAACCGGGTGCGAGCAGCCCGCTCTATTAGTGTAGATGTCACATGCTCATCACACGTCTTGACCTTTATTTCTTTTGGCGTCCTTTTCAGGAATCATGGTCATCTGGTAATGTTGGTAATGTTACACCCCGTCTTCTGACATACCGCCGTGTGACTTAAAAGATTTTCCCCCTCAGCCAAGGAGGTCATTTGATTGGTTCGGTTTGTTGGTTTGACTGTCAGCAGGATTACCCTAAAACTACCAGGCAGATTTCCATGAAACTAATAGAGGAGGGGGAGAATGAGCCAAGGACGAACCCATTAAAACACACTGCCAATCAGGTTCACGGGACGGATTTAGGTTTTCTTCAACATTGTCGGATCAGGCATTTATTGTGACATCATTAATTCCTCAGAAAATATCACATCGACCTTAATGAAAGAATGAAGACATATAAAAAAGTAAAAATATGAGTGGGCTACTGAACCCGATGGAGGTCTTTGCTCTCCACGAGCGTTTCTAGTTTTCAATTTAAACAGTCCTCTCAAGTTCTGTGCATGCTGGGTCCACATATTAAATCATATTAAAGCAGAACATGTGTTGTATGTCGGCGGCGCGAATCCAAAACACATAGCTGAATTAGTTCAGTGTCTTCTCCAGTGATTAAGCCTCCAATCATCATCCAAATTACATTTAATGCATCATCTAGAAATAAATATACAAGTATATATGACTTCTAACAACTTATATTGTGCTTGCTCTCACAGTGACCCTCATCCTAAGCCAAAGAATGTCTCACTCATTAATTTCCCATGTCAGCCTCTATTTTAACGAGCAGGCTAATGGGACGTGTCGTAGCGTTGCTTTCTGCTTTAAACCTCTCTGCTTAGCCGGTGAAGCTCAGCTGCAGAAGCTGCATTGAAATGGCTGATTCAGTACATTCACAGTTGAACTGCTCCCACTGATGATGAGCTTCATTATTCAAAACAGGTGCTAACAAGAAGAGCGCAGACCTCCACCGAAGGCCGGTGTAAAACTTATCTGTTGTCTGAGGTAATGATGGGATGTTAGCACCATCCTCTGCCACAGTCAAAGTGTCATCTTTATTCCTTTTCAGTCTATTAGATTAATGTTGCCTTTTTAGTACAAGATTAGATCGACTGTCCGTCCTCAATGCACAGTAAATACATCAAGGCATTTATTCCAAAGGTCTCACCTGCTGCATCAACCCAAACTAGTTTGTGTAAAGATGTCTCTGCACTTAAACAGTCTACTCTTGTTTGGAGTAAATACAATTTAATGTGTTTTATATGATGCACTATTAGATGTTTTAATCTTGTATGTACATTCTCTTTTCCCCCAAATTTCTCTTTTCTTTCAGTACCAACATTGATTTTGATTTACAGGATGAGCAGGATGAAAACGAAGGTACAGTAGAAATGGTATTTACTAATATCAGAGATGTTTCAATATATTTTTAAAGGAATAGTTTGTGCATTCATTGATGCATAGGAAGAATGCAGTACTGTAGCAGACTTGATAAATGAAGTTCTTACTATGTAATTCAAAAATGCAGCTTGCAATTATATGTTTTCTCTGACGGGGTTTACACGTCTTCCTCTGCACGAGTATCATGAGTTTGCAGAGTATTGCTTTTGTTTTTCATTAGCAGATGAAGCTGGGAACGTCAGGTCGGGACACGATATACCTGCAGCCGCCTGCCCGGTCATCATGCAGCCTGAGATCGATGTGGAGGTAAGAGTCCAATTAGAGCAGGACAGGAGGAAGCAGCTTAGTGCAATAAACCCTAAACTAACAGAAGGATTCATTGCCATTATTCTTCTTTATGAACTTCCAATGACCTGCAAAAGTTGAAATGGTCCATCATGATTGGGCTGTGGGAGCGTGTTGGCGCACTGACCAAAAGAGGACACACATTTAGCAAATGACTCCTTGGATTATGTTCAAATTATCTTGATTTGCATGCAGATGTTGACACATTCCCATTTAACAGTTGATCAGTGGAGGTGCTTTATGCCAGTCATGTGTCTAATAAAATATAACAATCATTTCTGTTTTATAGCTCATTATCTTTGGCCTGGTTGTTTATATTGTTCACAGCTCATTGAAGCTTCGGCGGCAACTTAGGTAACGTCTCGCTTATCACCACTCTAGCACGAGTATGCTATTGTCTCTTGTCAGCTTCTTGGTGTATCCATGTAATGAGGCATGCTGTTCATGGTCTCCTCTGATTTTTGTCCCTTGTTGATTTGAATTCATACTCATGTCGATGTTAAGTTATTCAGAACACTAATATTCATTCACACCACCGGCTTACGGCTGATGACCTGTATGTTGACAATACCTGGGATTATAAAGCCCGTTATTATAATGCTGTGCTGCTGTCGGGGAGAGTTCTTTGCATCGATTCGTCGTTGAAACTGGAAGGGAAAACAAATGGAATGTGGACCAGGCAAGAACAAGATATATTTTTGGACAAATCCAGCTCAGATTTAACACACAGTGCCCTTTTAGAATTGGTACTATTTCATGTATTTCAAAAAACATTTCCCCATGTTGGAATTTTTTTTTTAAATGTATGTTGCATGAACTACCTGGTTGACATTCATATTGAACTTGAGGATGAAATAATTCTGAGAAATTGCATGTATCTAATGCTCTTCTCCCTTTATACTGTTCGAACTCGCGGTGGGAAGTTAAAAAATGTGAATATACTATTTGAAAAGATGAAGTCCTTAAAAACTCTCCTGTTTTCTTTGCATTTCCTGCCAATCACAATGTCAGCATGGGACTCATTTTACAGAAAAGCATTAGTACGCAGTAAAATGCGTTTCTTCTCTCTGTGTGCGATGGTAATGTGGATTACAAATCTACCCCCTTTGCTTTTTATATTCTCCGAGCTGTCACTGTTGTCTCACTGTTTTACTTTAACAGATTGCAGTTCACCCATCTGGTCCCTGCAGCCAAGAGCTTCCATCTGTTGATGGCACACTGTCCGCTCACACTGTATCCCCAGGTGGACCATCCCCGTGCATGTCGTCTGAAACCACACCTCAAACTAATTTAGCCGTCGTACTCAGTGAATCAGCTCAACAAAAGAAGTCGCAGCCTTTATCAAGAACCCGCAGCGAATTAGCCATCCAAACGTCACCGCAGCCTATAGACAATAATCCCTCTACGCTGCTGCCTGCCTCAACGTCCTCCCTACAACAAGAGTCAAAGCATGGATCAGACAGCTCCCAAGCTGATGCAGAGGAAATCCCGGCTTCAGAAGTCTCTTGCCTGCGTCTTCCTAACACCCAGATGAATCTGTGGCCAACAGAAATGAATGGATTGACCGACAGCCCAGCCGGTCGTCCTCGTCTTGAACTGCCTGCTGAGTGTGTCTCTACTCCCGGTGTGACTCAGAGCTGTGAGCGGGAGGTTGCAGTGGGATTGAGCGAATGTGATGCAACAATATCAAAAGGTTCTGTCAGATCTTCAGCACATCATGGAGGCAGTACGCCCGCACGCTTGTCTCCTGCGGCAGAAGCTCAGCCTCGTCTGGGAGCAGGAGGTGAAGCTCCACGGTCACCTGAACTATCCGAGAGCGCAGGTGTCACTGAGGTGAGACAGAACTTAGCGGTTCAGTCTGCCTCAGCCTCGGGAGAGGAGGAGGAAGAGGCTCTCCAAATTTCCCCCGACACATTCGCAGAGAATCTACCGAACCCGTTGTCAGAGGCCGAACCTCAGTCTGATCATGTTAACAGGACTCTGATGCCATCCATCATCGCTCTGAGTGGAGCTGTCTCCCTCTGTGTAGTGCTGGAGGAACCCAGTGCCCTCTTCCTCATCGGACTGCTTCTGGTGTTGCATCATTTGTGATCAAGCCACCATAGTTCAGTCTGATCTGTCCTTCACTGAAGTGCCTTGTCATGATTCCAAAAGAAGCCAAAAAGTTAAACACTGTTGCAGGTGTGGATATTTCTACTTTAGTTATCACGGTGTCGGTTTTTAGATGAAGACTGATTTCTCTTCAAACTCATTTTAGATTTTAACCATTCAGATAGTATATAAAGTAGTTCCATGCAAAGTCCTATGCAAGAACAAAGTAACTAGCGATATTTGCTTACTATTGAAAATCTGTGTTGCACTACTAATAGATAAATAATAGAAGTCGGTTCTATGATGTCATCGTGAGCCCTCCAATGTTGCAGCACACTCAGAGATGCTCTCGTCATCTGCAGATAGTCTACAAGTTTAGCTTTAATTCATCACTACTATAATGCACTTGTGTCCTTTGGTTGTTGTTGTCGTCTTCACACCGCTCTGAATTATCCTTTGTGAATTCCATCTGTTATGTCCATTATGAACATAAAGCGTGGTGGAACACTTAATAGACTTGTTAAAATGGAACTCAGTTTACAAAATGTGAAAAAAAAAAAACATTGTTATGTAAAGTATTTTGCCTTAGTGTCGAAAGAGATTCAAGGGAGGAAACAGGAGGAAGACTTTTCACTACTGCACATTAGAGTTAGTCTTGTTGATCCTGCCCGTCTTGTTGTTGCACAACATGTTATAGCACTTGACTAGACTGAAGCACTGACTGACTTCTGAGGCGATGGAAGTTTTTTGCAGTGTATTTCCAGTAAACGTATCTATACCCTGCACCACTATGTGTCCTTGTTTCCTTTTCCTTTTTTCCATTCTGCAAAAGAAAATGCGTGCACGACAGTTTTTTGCACAGTAATGACACTGCAGTGCAGAACAGAACATTTCGGAGAGACTGACACATCACTAAAATTATATCAGAGCCTTTAGCGCCTCCGTCCCTGGAGTGCGTTCAGCTCGGCTTGAAGTGGAAAAACAGACAGCAACATGAGCTGCAGATAGAAGCCAAAGGTCATGCATAACACTGAAGTCATGCGAGACTCCAGCACACACGAGCCATAGCAAGCTGATATCAGTGATGAAGGCTACAATTCACAGAATATAACACCATCATGGTTTTCTGAAATCTGGAATACATTTTTATTCTGTGAGCATGAAATCATTAGTGTCTTTTCAGAATTATATAAAGTTTTCCCACTCTGTAGGAAAACTCTTACAAACCCATAAATCTCTCTTGTCAGTCATTGGATGTTAGAAATGCTTTGGATTATATGTGGATTATCTATTTGGCCTTAAAACAAAATTATTCACCGGAACACACTCAGTATTTCAGAGGGAAAAAAGGGCGGGAGTGATTCATTTGTGTGATGGTCACATAGCAACAGTTTGGGGTTATTACAAATCTAAGCAGCCTTAAGACTGACCCGAGCAGGATAATCAGGGTGAATTCTACCAGAGTTTGGAATAATTAACGCCACTTAAGCAATCATCTACACCACTGAAAGCTGTGTTAAGCCGTGATTTCAAAAGAGCTCCTGAGAGTGTTGGGACGCTGTCATCAAACATCAGTTTAAATGACGGGTCTTACTCTTTCTCCTCCTCTTCCTCCCTGTGTGACTTGTTTGACTGATGGTAATCAAAAGAAACAGTCGTTGAAAGAGTGTCACAGAGAGAGAGAGTCATTTTCAATAAAAATCCCCCCAAGACAAGACAAATATTGTTTCCATGATACCTCTCACTTTAACTTGTCATCGCACTGGAAAAGAATCAGCAACCAGGGAACATGAATATTGGATTCATCTCTCAATTGATCACGGACATATTGGTCAACCCCGACATACGAAATGTCCCTTTATCAAACACACATTTAAAAAACAGGAACCTGTCATGAAAAGTTATACTTATATATAATTCCTTTAAATCCTTTTCTGACAAACTGAGTCGACAGGGTTTCAACATTCACTTGAAAAACGAGAAAAAGGATTAATATTTATTAAACATTTAGAAATGACACTTGACACTGCACGTCGGAAATCCTCCGAACTTTGCTGCACTTTTTGGTATCAATGATTTCTTTGCCCATTATCTTTATTTATGCAGTACAATATATGTAGTACTTGTACTAATATAATAACAGCAGAAAACACAAACATAGGAGGATGTGCAAATCTTGAATGAAGGTCAAAATGTTAAGTATTACAAACAAAGTACATGTATAGACGGGTCCAGCTGTGTTACAGTATCACACATTATAACAGTCTAAATGTCATCGTAATGATAATGCAGGTCATGCTAACAGGCTGATGTTTGGTGCATGTTTAGCTTTCGCTTCACAACACGAAGGTTCTGGACCTGCAGGCTGTGTGGGCCTCCTGCTCCGGGTTTCATCCCGGGCTTACTGTTTCTCCAATATCTTGTCAAAAGACACGTCTGACAGGATTGTGGCTTCAAATGAAAATATCAGGGATCAAAAGTTCAATTTTTTTTTATCGTGTGAGCACCTGAATGTCTGCACCTAATTTAGAAATAGATATCTGTAGTAACAGAATGTCACCCTACAGTGGCATTTAAAGGTAAAGAATCACTTACATCAGCGGGATTAATCCTCAGACAACAATTCATTTCTTTCATCCATCCCACCGTCTCAATAGTCTGGTCCACTACTACTTCATCACATGACTACTAAGTAAAGATCAGTACATTACATGAGGACTCAGTAGCGGGCAATTGATCCGTTGAACATAGCAAAACATTTTTACATTAGCATTGGTGGAGGTCTTTGAGTGGAACTCCAGACGGAGGTTGACTGTAAAAGCTGTGATGGCACCTGCAATCGGTCAAATAAACTCTGACACATCTATCAGGTTTGTGGACAAACCCTTGTGATTTTACAAAGAAGAGAGTCGCCTGTAGCCTACTGCTGCACGAGCATCCAGTGAGGTGGAGGAAAACATTCAGTCCACTCGGCAGCTGACAAAGACTTGAATCAGCTTCCCATTACATATATCATTACATATATTTTTACTGTTGGTTCTCTCAGATTTATCAATTTACATGTAAAAAGTCACCGCATTTGCAAATAAACAAGACATATGTTTGTTTCAGCTGAGGATTTTGCATATAAAAGAAGTGTTGGCCAACTTCCGTGCAGACTGCACTGTAGTTATCATTGGTCTTGCAGGAGGCCCAGCAGTCCTCCGGAGGACCGGAGCACCTCCTGCGACCCTGCCAGCCCCTCTGCAGGTCGAGGCCGTCAGCGATGGAGACTGATGATGAACACGGCCCGTCGACAGCTGGAGCTGCTTGTTGTGTTCAGACTGGACAAACAGACGCTTCAGACACAGTTAGAACAAAACATCATTTCCAAGTATGGCCCACAATAACAGCCCCCCTCTCTCTCTCTCTCTCTCTCTCTCTCTCTCTCTCTCTCTCTCCTCCCTCTCTCTTTCTCTCTCCGAATAAAACCGACGGATTCCGCGAATGTGCGAGCTGCGTCCTCGCAAGCAGCCATAATTGGGATTATTCAGGAATAACGCCCCATCCAACCGTTTTGCTTTTCTTTTTTCTTTTTCTTTTCCAGAAATCGTGCTTTCGACAGCTCCGGTGATGTGAATCCCCCCCCCCGACCACCACCACCACCACCACCACCACCCCTCCATGACATCTCTGGATTCGTCAAGACATATATTTATTCTGTCATGTTGATTTTTTTTATTGTGGACTATTAAGATGTAGCCCACCTTTCGCTGGACGGCCAAACAAAGACTGCATCTCCAGGGTGAATCCATCGGCTGTGGGTTTTTTTTTTTGTGGACAGAAAGATGGGAAAAGGGAGGCTGTCTGTGTGGACTAATTGTTCTGGTGCCACCAGCCAATATACACGCCAAGACGAATCATTTAGGGGATGCGCGATCTTTTTTTTTCTCCCCTCTCTGCCGTTTGTGGGTGGGTTATTATAAGCATTGAAAATCTGACATCATTTGGATATATGAACATTGTTTTATCGCGTCTGCTTCTGGTCCTCTGGAAAATCCATCCTCGACGTGATGCAACGCAAAATCTGTTTTGTCGGATGATATTCAGACAGCAAATAAACACATCCCATCTCTCCATGAGGCTGTAAACGGGTGGCAGTGGATGTTTTTTATATGTATATCCGAAATCTGGCTCCTTTGTGGATTTTTGTAGAAAGCCTACGTGTTTATTATATGTTCGATTTCCATGCGATGGATTTATGCATAACAGGTGTTGAAGCCTGAGAGCACAACCAGAGCAGGAAGCTTTGTTATGTGTTTTTCTCTCCGTTTGACAGACAGTGAAACAAAGCGACTGGGGTCATTTTCTTTTTTTCCTTTTTTTTTTTTTGCCGTGCCAGAAGATCCAAAAAAAATGAGGGGATGAAAGGTAGGTATCCTTTCTCTCTTTCTCCCCCCCCCCTCCCCTCCACCACCTCCCATCACACGCACACACACACACACACACACACACACTAACACACACAAAGCAGAGGTGATTTTGACACCTGTTCATCTGTTTTTCTCCTGGGCTTGTGTTTGAGGCCTAGCTGACATGGCAGCCACCTAATCAGGTGAGATGATATTTGTCAAGGTGGCAGAGGGCTGTTGTGTATGGAACAGAAAAACATATAGTCCCCTCAGATCACACTGTTGTCATGGCCTAAATAGACAAGGCCCACCCAGACAAGCACAGTTATATCACTATGCCCATTACTGTGTTTCTAGGTGAGGCATTTCAAGTTATTTGTAATTTCATGTTTTAAATCCTCACTGGGTTCTTTGCTAGGCCTCGCCATGATAATTCTCCTCTTGAGTTAAATGCTACATTTCATCAAAACAAATTGCCACCTGCCCTGACATTCATGCATCCGCATATTTGGTACATCCTCTACTGTCACACACAGAGAGAGAGAGAGACGAAAATTTCCTCCGCTCATTTACAACACCTCTGTTTGTTGGACATGCCCAGTGTTGGTTGCACCGTGTCTGCTCCATCCCCCTGTACACCCCCGTGCATTCACTCAAACACCCACACTTGCACAAAGTATGTGAGCTGTTGTATCTTAGCAACGGGCAAGGTAATTACTGAGAGAGCCAAGGAGCTGGCATGCTGTAGAGCTGCTGATCTGATCCCAGCCTTAGAGAAACAGGAAGGCAGAGATTTCCACTGTGTGGCCCAACACAGCACTTCTATACCCACGCTGTAAGTTTTTCTTTCTGTTTAGTGGACTGTGAACACATCAGACATCTTGTTTTCCCCATTCTTCAAAAATGTGTGTGTCTGTTCACAGGTGGTGACGGACAAAAGAGGAAAGATGAGTCTGTCCTGTAGAAAAGATCCTTACGGCCTCTCCTTGTAAAGACGAGAGAGCCCTGGGAGACGACGGCTTTAGGAAGATCAGTAGTGCTTGTAAAGGGCCCAAACCATTAAGGCCCTTGTGGAAGGTGATAGAATGGCTAACCAGAGCTTTGCCATCGATGGCCCGGGCAGTTTACTGGCTGTGCTAGCTTCACAGAGCGGACTGGCCAGAGGTGGCGGCAGCAGCAGCAGCAGCAGTGACAGCAACAGTGGAGGAATCTCTGCCACAGATGTGTCCGCCTATTTTAAGCTGGTCTTCTTGGGTTTAATCATCTGTGTCAGCCTTGTAGGCAACCTCTTGGTTTCCCTGCTGGTGCTACGAGACAGGACACTTCACAAGGCCCCCTACTTCTTTCTCCTGGATCTGTGCCTGGCCGATGCAGTTCGCTCCGCCGCCTGCTTCCCCTTTGTGCTCGTCTCCGTCCACAACAGCTCGGCCTGGACTTACAGTGCCTTGAGTTGTAAGGTTGTGGCTTTCATGGCTGTGCTGTTTTGTTTTCATGCTGCCTTCATGCTGTTTTGTGTGGCTGTCACCCGCTACCTTGCCATCGCCCACCACCGATTCTACGCCAAGCGCATGACCATCTGGACCTGCGCCACAATCATTTGCATGGTGTGGACTCTTGCTGTTGCCATGGCGTTCCCACCCGTCTTTGACGTGGGGACGTACAAGTTCATACGCGATGAGGATCAGTGCATTTTTGAACACCGCTACCTGAAGACCAACGACACCCTCGGCTTCATGCTCATGCTCGCCGTGGTGGTCCTGGCAACCCACGGTTTCTACGCCAAGCTGCTGCTGTTTGAGTACAGACACCGCAAGATGAAACCAGTCCAGCTAGTGCCAGCTATAAGCCAGAACTGGACCTTCCACGGTCCCGGGGCCACAGGTCAAGCTGCAGCGAATTGGATTGCAGGGTTCGGTCGTGGCCCTATGCCACCCACTCTGTTGGGCATCAGGCAAAATTTACACAATCAACACCGGCGGCTGCTCGGGATGGAAGAGGTGAGGTCAGAAAGGAGGCTCGGCCGGATGTTCTACACCATCACCTTGCTATTCCTGGTGCTCTGGGCTCCTTACATCGTGGCGTGCTTCTGGAGGGTGTTCGTCAAGTCCTGCAGCATCCCTCACAGGTACCTTTCCATTACAGTCTGGATGAGCTTCGCCCAAGCTGGAGTCAACCCCATCTTCTGTCTCCTGCTCAACGAGGATCTGAGAAAAGTGCTGAGAGCTCACCTGCCCACCTACTGGAGGACTAAACAACACCTGCCCCAAGATGAAGCCTACTGCATTATGTGATCAGCGACTGGCTCAATGAAGAGAATGTTTCAGGTCTTTAAGGGATTAGAGGCGATGTAATGCACCTTGGTTAAGTGTCTCTTTTGTTGTTTTGCACAACAAAATCACATTTTTGCCAACAAATGCAGGCGCGGTGCCATTTTATTAAGAATGTTGATATTTGAATAAATGTGTCAGGTGCAAATGTTGGAGCAGGGCGATAGAAAAAGGCCCAGGTGACACCGTGATGGCGTATTTCTGATGATGTACTGTATGATCGATAAGTAGGACAGATCACAACAATCACCAACTCCAAGTAAGTGTGACAGATGCCATTTTAAAATAATGTTGCCTTATTTCAGAGGGACACGCCCGAGAGCTTTCAACTGAGAATTAGTTGCTGTGACATAAAACAGACACAGAGGGTTTGCAATCCTTGAAGTAATGTGCTGCGGACTGTGAATAGGAAGGTTTGATCAGAGCGTTACTAACTCTGAAATACATCAAGGAACTCAAAGGATCGAATGACCACCCTGGACTCCTTTTCATGTAATTCAAAGGAGACCACAGGATACCGAATGGACCTTGTTTTCCTTGGACACGTTTAAATAGCTGTTTTGAACCCAGGAGGCCCCTAACATGCTTGATTTTTTGGACTTGATTTAGGGCGTGTCAGGTTTCTTTGTATCATAAAAAAAAAAAAAAAAATGCCGGTTTCCTTTATTTGTAAACGATACATGTTAAGCAGATGACACTATTTTGAAATATGACTTGATTTCATATTGTATAGACTGTACAGGAATGGATGTTCCAATTTGTGTGTTTTTATATAGCATTTGTGTGTGTGTGCGCGCGTGTGTGTGTGTGTGTGAGAGTAAGCGGTAGATAGGGAGGGATAAAGTAAGAGGGATGTAACGATGATAAAAAAAAAATACAGTAATATTGAGTCAAATCGACAAGCAGCCTCATCTTGTGGTCTCAAAAATCTTAAAATTTAGTCGTCATCATATGGAAACGTGTCCTTTAAATGGATCTCCATACGTTGTCTGTTCTTCAATGTTAACGTACAAGAAAATGTTAAGTACCGATGGATGATGAAAAAAAGGGGACCGAGTTATAAAAACAATACTTGTACATTACAAACAGGCCACAGGACTTATTGACTTGACTGATGATGTAAATTATATTGTTTTGAAGAGAAAAAAAAAATCCTTTTTGCAAGTGAACACCTATTTGCAGATGATGAACTTGGGAATGTTTTTTAAAGCACTGTTATGCTCTCACCATGATACAACAAAAAAAAAGAAAAGAAGAACTGAAGTGGCACTTATTGTGAAGAAAGATTGAATGTAACCAGGCGCTTTAATATTTCCCTTCAACAGAAATGTCACCATTTGAGTGTCTGGATCACAGTACGTTCAAAATCCAAATGTCTTCAGGCTGGATACGACCCCAGATATGTTTGGTGCATGGAAACCAGCTTCGACTGCACTGACTTGTCTCTCCAAATTAAGATACACGTAATGCAAATGTCTGACGTGCAGTTTGTTAGGCATAGATATATTTGTGCAGTAATTCTTCTTAATGTGGACACTCGCACAGCGTACTGCATTCGCATATATACCACCGCGTTTCATAGATTCAAGACCGGGGATGACAACTTGTACAGATGTTGATACGGAAAGAAAGTGAAAAGTGAACTGAGGTCCATCATTTTTACGTCTGGCATTCCTTCTGCGAGATGATATTATGTAACTGTACAGTTTAACTGAGGTGGCTCTTTTGCCCACTCATCAATAAAGACTAATTTTGATGCATTCTGAGTTCTGGATGTTGAACTGGCTGGACCGCTGTGGAGCACATGTAGCTCCGACTGCATCCTGTGTGCAAACACCTCTATGAATCAAGAGCCTTGAGCTGAACAACTGTGGGGGGAACAAATAACGTGGTGTGTGTGGATCCAAATACTGCTTTTCTTCTAGTTTCTATTTGAAATTTATAGCAAAAAACGATGGAGCTTTTCCTCCCTTGTACAATGTGAAATATATAGTAGACTGAGAGAAGTCCACCAAATCGATGCAGCAATATTTTCTATTTCAGAAATACCTATACTGGGTAAGCTACCAGATCAAGTGAGGCTATAGGAGATAATACCCGGGGAGTATTGACCTGAGCAGGGATGCATTTTATTTCTCATGACTTCCAGATTGTGTTTCTGTCTTGTTTTAAACGTCTTATAAGCACACATACGTCTAAATGTGCAGGGAGGTTAACACAGTGGTGTCAAGCAGAACCACACTGAAGGTCATGCACAGCAACACGAAGAGTCAAATCCATTGAAAATCAGGCGTTTAAAACCAGCGCTCGATATCGATGCTCAAAAGCAACACACGTGTAAGTGAATAGGATTTTTTAATTACCGCATCAAATTACACATCCTGGAAGAAAATCAAATATCTACAAGGATCTACGGGCGGCAGCAGTGGAATCTATTGTATTGTAAAATGGGTTTTAATCATCACTCAATGGACCGGAAACGGATCCATTTAATAGTGAAAGGGGATTTTACAAAAGGGAGAATGTGACAATTCAAATGAAGAATTACCACATTTTAAGAACGGCTGATGATTAATATAACAGAACAGGTATTTAAATGTTCTATAGGGGATAATGCCTCTGCAAGATGAGGAACATAAAGTACCTGAGCGAAACATATTGTGGGTCTCTTTTCATTTCACATATTACGTAACCGACAACATAATCATGCAATCTACAGTAGAACTTGATTTAAATCCAGACATCGAATGATTGTGTTTCCTCTTGATGAACAATCGGTGTTTTAATTTGAATGGGATCCCATTACCATCGAAAAGATGTTTCCAGAGCGAAGCGTATCGAATGCATTAACATCTTTTAAATAATCCAGATTTAACAGGTCATGTAAGACTGTTCCTCTCCGTCTCCCCAGACCGCATGTTCAGGATTCATCTAAGTGCTTATTTTTAGTTTTCTTCCCACTTCCCTCCAAGATACATCACAACAAAGGCCGTCTTACTCATTTGAGTAACATATTCTCGCCCACTGTATGTTCTGAGCATGCAGAGGCCTTGTTGCATCGAGCTCCAGTCAGGTTCACGCGGAGGGTTTTTTTGTCCTTTGGAAAGGTTCCTTCGCTTTTATCAGCACGAATCCAGGCTGTTGTCAAGCAGCCGTGTTCTGACCTTCTCAAACAGAACCTTTCACTGGGCTTTCAGTCCCATGCACGACACCACAAGTCACAAGACTCGCACCGACCTTGAGGGAAGGTGTTCAGTCCACAGCATATTCCTGCATATGTAGACTTTAGAAACGACAAAACATTTAGTCTATTTTCCGCATGCTGCGACAGTACAGACTTTGGACATGGAAATTTATGGCTTATTTGCCATCATGTGTTATTTTGACAAAGCATGATTAATTTATCAGCTTTATAGCTTGTGAAGGCCTTAAATATATGTCCTCCCTCAGTAAATCCCAGGCTGGGGGGCATCATGTAGGTCTTTCTGACATCTGCAGTAGTGCACCTTCTACCTTTAATAACTCCTCAAATGAAAACCAAAGATTGCTTTTGTTTCACAATTAATGACACAGGTAGGTTGTGCGAGTGCACTTTATCCCACAGGGTCACAAGCCAAAGAGTATGGGAATGTACCTGGAACTAAAACAGTAGTCAGCACTATCAGCGCACTCGTGCTGACAATGTTAACATGCTAGTTTCTCCACAGGTAAGATCTCTCAGGTGCCCGTTGTCGTTCAAAATCTGTATCACTTTAAAATCAGGTTGGTCCAATCATGTCTCCTGACGAACACAGAGCCATGCTGCTAGTGTAGTTACGATCAATACATGTTATGTGATTATCATGATTAATGGCCAAACTGGCTCAGGAATAGGCCATTTTTCAGGTATTGTTGAAATGTACGTCCTTAGAAAGTCACAATGTATAAGTCCTCTCACAATATCAAAGCATCTTATCTCAGAATGTTGTGATAGTTCAGCTCCAAATGCATCGGCACATTTTTAACACCTTTCCAGTCATTAGGGGAAATCCATTGTGGATCTATAAGACCCACACAGTGACTAACACACTCCTACACTGTAGGATGGATCACCCTACATTCAGCTCTTCACATATTTATGAACAGTATTTGGTAAGAAAGAAAAGAGAAACAACACCTATTGATAGTTACAGTAGTTTATTTCTGATGTGCATTGAATAAATTATACGAATCTTCAACCAGCATTAACTGAACACGGACACACATAAGTACAAATATACTTAGAAACACATGTTTATCTTGTGCGAGTTCATGCACATGGTCTTCAATGCAAACAGGCAACTGCAGAGCTTAAAGCAAGTAAGGCAGCTTTACTACACATGATTACACTGCTTAAATAACAGTTACATAAATAGTGAGCTCGATAGTGAGCCAGCAGGACTTTCAGTGCGATGGGTGCTGGAACTGGTTTCTCTGCAGTTCGCGTTGTGTCTTCTCCACATATACTCCTACAGTTAGGTATGTCGAGGTACATGCACGGGAGTCTTTCCTTCTGTCAAAAAGCTATTTCTCAGCTGCAGTGCACACATACACATACACGCACAAAAACCACCGCCAGCCCTTGAATTTCTAAATGTTCTGATTGCACTCGAGTATAATTACATTAAAAGTTTGATGCAGCCTGTGAACATCTACAGACTCATTATTGGACGGTTAATGAACAGCAGGTCTTTTGTAAGTAGTGGATGGAAGCATTTTATTGGTCGGTCATTTTTGCTCGCGCCTCCAGATGATGACCATGCCTGTGGAGTCCGCGGAGGCCAGTAAACTCTCGTCACAGTTGAAGCTGACGTCCAGCACCGGTCCCCCGTGACCCTGTAACTTGTTTACTATTGCCTTTGTGTTGCGTTCAACGTCAAAGAAGTAGACACAGGCATCCTCACTGCCAGTCACTGTCAGACGAAATACAACAATTAGAATCTGAATATACATTAATCTTTTGTAGGCACAATAAACCACTTTCATTTCTGGCTCAACACAGTTACATAAATTATGCATGTCCGGGGTCAGTTCAGGTTGTTTTTGAAATGGTGTGAGCTACTGCGGAGTATCTGTGGCTTCTGTAACAATAAAATTCCAACACTTCCTTCACTGACGGTTCTCGAGGGGAGTTGTTTTATGAGTCAGACGATTGTGTTAATTGGAGACGAACCCTGATAACAAACAATGATGAGCTGAAAATTAACTGTCGATTCAAGCACACAGTTTGAGTGCCGAACACGAGGGAAATATATAACAGGTGAAGAGAGTCGAGTGAGGTGAGGCTCCGAGGTCGGGTGGTGTCACATATCAACTCTCAACAACAACTCACTACAGAGCTTTAGATCGATGACATATTGCTACAATGTTATTTTTTGTTGTTCTATGTCTATCTTCTTGTTGTAGAACATTTAAAAAAAAAAGTATTAACATAAGAAAGCATACAAGCTAAGCTGCGCATTATTTTCACATTTGATAGCCGCAACACCCGATGAACTGCAGTCTAATTTTCTATTCAAATATCACAGCAGGAACCCTTCTTACCAACACAGGCGCCCTGTCTGAAAGACATGAGGGGGCAGAAGATGCTATGAACGTGCTGGGAACCATGCTGGATGGGGAAGCTTCTCTTCAGCTGTAGCGTACCTTCATTGTCCACCACCCTGCAAAGGCGGCAGAACTGATTCAATTCCATGTAGATATGCAAAACAATCTTCACATTGAGCCACACCAGTTGCTCCACTGTAGCTTTAAATGATATCTCTGCACATAGGAGACAAAACTGCCTATTAATAAACAGTGACTTGCCCTCACAGACCTGTACAGCAGCAGCTTATTGACACAGGCGTTGACCAGCAGGGAGGGGTCTCTGGCCTCTCGGCTAATCCACGACCGAGCAGATATGCTGCAGATGGAGCTGCCTTCACTCACCACCAGACGCTTGGCTTTGGTCAGCTTCCCTGTGGGTGGGGGTGGGGGGGCAGGCAGAAACAGCAGAGACCGGCAGAGACACGTCAACCATCTTCCCTACCAACCAGAGACAGAATTGAGTGCAGTACTGAGTATCATATTTATTTATTTTAAAATGTTCCTTTTTTTTGTCTTATAAAAGCGCCAATGAGCTTGTGGCTCCTAATATGGAATTATGTTGAAGCCACGGTTTTCAGGTTGTAATTGATCTCCCTGTTTTTATTTTTTTAACATTATATTGTTTCATTATTTGGAATCATTTGATCTGCGAAATGTTTTAATGTTTTTATAGTGACGCACTTTGAGCAGCATGTTTCTACGAAAGGTGTCACATACATCAAGTTGAGGTATTACATAATTCAGAATGCAGTAAGTGCAAACTCCGCTTTCTACAAAATGGAAAGGTTGCGAGCGCACCTGTGGCCATGTCAAAGAGAAAGGAGAAGATGCTTCCCCTGTCGTCACCCGCCCAGAGTATCCTCCCTGGAGCATCAAAAGAGAGAGACAGCACGCGGCCTGTCAGCTTACTGGAACCCCCCTTCACCTTCTTCCCAGTGGAGATGTTCACCACCTGCAGGTGGTGCTTGCTGTTCCCCACCTACAACATAGAACCTGGAGTGAGGATCTTTATTATTTCTACAGGGAGGCCCTGAGAGTGTGACTGAGAAACGCTGTGGTGCTATTAGAGAAAACCTGAGTAGGTATCTGTGTTAATACTTTTTGTTCTAATACTTTATTCAAAAGGTATTACAGTGCTATGTGCTGGAAATACAGACAGTATCACGGTTAAGGACCTATATTCACGCTGACACGGTGTAATCCAACAGAAAGCATGTACTGTCATCTTGTGTTCATGCAGATGGGACAAATATAGAACGGCTCTGGTCTCTTGTCCAGCCTTGTCAAAGTCGCTTACGCTAAACCAGTTTTCCTGCATTCAAAACATCAACTTCAAGAACTAAGTGTTCATTTGCTGCCTTATATATCATCACCCATTAATTCTGGATGGCATTCTAAACAGATTATGTTATTCACTTCACCTGTCACTGATCAAAGTATTTTCTTCTGAGGGTCTTAGTCTCAAAGTTGAAGTCATTTCATACACAATGAGACAAGACAGAAACACAGAACGACGTTTAATACTCCATTACAGAGTTTTGACTGATCACAAGACATACGCAATTTATTTAAATATTTTAACTGTTAAGCAGTCTACCAAATATTAGCGGCAGTAATGATTAGCTGATTAATTGAAGGAGCAACTTCGATAGTTAATTTAGAGGCAAAAATGAAAATATTATTTGTTACCAGTTCTTCAAATGTGTAAATGTGTGGGTTTTCTTGATGTACATCATAGTAAGTGTCTGACAATACTATCGCAGGTCCGTCTTGTTTTGTAATACCACTTTGTTTCTCAAGAGTGAGTCACTGTGGCGTAAAGAAACCGTAGAAGTTTTTTGTACTCTGATTTATGCTAAGGAAGATGGCAATTCTTTGTTTCTTACGGTAGAGTTGATACACCGACTGTTAGTATGCTGCCCCCTACTGGTTTGGAGAGTGAGATATGACACGCTCGTTTGCGCAGATAATCTACAAATTGTACCGTCAAAGCTTTCACATTGACCTTAATAAAAGAATTCTTATTATATATAATACTTGTGAAAATTGAGAGAGCCATGATAGACTGCCAGCGAGAAGGAGCATAAAATATTATTCATCATCAACTCAGCAGAAACAACAATGAGTTCTTATTTATCCATTTAATAGTTTTAGCACACAAAAACAGATAATGAAATAAAAAAAACAAAATTAAAACTACAAAAAAAAAAAAATTTCTCTCAATTAGCATGATAAAAATACAAAAATGATTAGCATGTTTAAAAAAGGACTCACCACAGTAAGGTTATTATTCATGGGCTGGAAGGTGCAGCAGAGCAGCTCACTGGATTCTGGGTCTCTGACCTCTCGAATGCAACGACCATCCCCTGTGTTCCAGATACGCAAGGTCCCGTCTAGTGATGTCGACACAATGATGTCATTGCTGAGGGACCAAGCAAAGTCTGTGACAGGACCTCCGTGACCTTTCAGAGTGACCCTCACACTGGCAGGAGGCGGGGACAACGTCATGATGGACAGGGTGCCATCCAGTGAGCAGCAAGCAAGCAGGTGTTTGTCATCATTTGCAAACTGCAACCGTGGAACTGAAAGCACGAGGGGAGGAAGACATCATGAAATAAATGTAAAATCTGAACATTAAGTTATTATGACTAAAAAAGAAAAACATTTTCTTACCAGCAGAATCGACATGTTGGTCAAATATGTGGTGCATTCCAGCAAACGCATAATTTTCACTCAAAGTTGTGTCCCCTGCCATGGCGCGACTTGCCTCTGCCACTGAGGTGGGCACCAAACTGCCCGGGGGCCTGTGACAGAAATAAAAACAATCATGGAAGCACATAATCAATGCATCACCTACAGCAACAAATCAATATGATAGATCTGATCAATAAAAGCAAATCAGAATTGCAGCCTATAAATCTAATTGAACACAAAAGCCAAAAGGAGGGATAAATCAGAGAGAACTCATTTTAGCAAGCCAATGAGACGGGATGCTGTTCTTGCCGAGATGTTCTTCTGGGTACCTTTCATCATAGACGCCGGCTCTGTTCATCTGGGCCTGTAGCTGGTAAGAGCCTCTGCTGACAGACCGCCGGTGACCACGAGCCCCTTGGGCGCGGGGGTCCTCCTCAAAGTCCTGCTCAAGGAGAGAGGAGAGGGAGGGGGAGACAGACCCTTGTAGGACTGAGTTAGTGGATAAACACAGAACTCCAGATTACGAATAATTATAGAAAGTAATCTTGGAAACATACTGACATTTTCATGCAATAATTAGTGATTGATAAAGCCCATGTACATGGGCAGTGCCCGCCATTTCAACCAAGCTGCTCAGCTTAATATGCATGGGCAACCTAAGTTTGTTTGGCTATTGTGCTAGTTGATGTAAAATAAAGTCTAACCACCCAGGTAGTTTGCATTTATTATACAGAGATGGTTTCAGATCTCATTTTCCAAATTAGTACAGACATCCCCTCGTATTTCTGTCTTTTATTAATTCTGCCCTATCTCTGTTTCTATTGGTCTGACCTCCATGCGGTCCAGTGTGGTGCGGGAGCTGCGCACACTGCTGGCCCTGAAGCTGCTCTGCTCAGACAGGGGCCCGTAGCGCAGGGCCAGCAGCTGACTGCGCAGCCTCAGGTACTGCCTGCGCAGCCCCGGCTCAAAGCCACACTTGGCGTTCTCTCTGAGCAGCTGGCTGCGTCGGCGGATGTATTGAGTTCGGAACTGTGGGAACGTAGGCGTGCGGTAAGCATTGTACCTGGAGAGACAGAGAAACACAGCACACAATAACTCACAAGAAATTACATGTCTGAAAATCTTTATTCATTAGATTAGGGTTCAAAGTGGTGGGTGGGCCTCCAAACAGGTCGCTTTGCAATTTACAAAGGAAATGATTGAAACCATGCAAGCACACTAAAGTAGGTGTTACCCAAGAGTTGTCTGAGGGGAGGCCCACAGTCTTTGAAAACCCCTGTTTTAGACTATTAAAGCCTGGAGCCTCACCTTGCGTCCACTGCCAAAACCTGCTGCCAAACTGCTGCCATTAGACAAGCACTCTGAGAAGAGAGGAAGCCACTGCCAGGGCAAGCTCCTGCAAATATACACACCATACAATCAATATTTGTTGGTACTTTGACTATCGAACTTTATATGAATACAATGCATGACTGCTACATTCACGTGACTTAAGTATCATCCTCCACAACATTGCAGAGGATGGCGTTATTTAATTTCACTGCAGGAAAACAGCTTGCTGATGCGCAATGTTTAGAAATGTTAGCTCCAGTGTTACGTCGAAATCGGTTCCGCCGTTAGATTATGTTCCCCTCCTCTTGGACTTCCGCAGTTGGAGTGAGGAACTTAGCGTTGCGGTTATGTGTAGCTGTAACAACTGGTTGGGGTTACTTAGCAGGTTCGTGTAAGGGGAAACATAATTCGACGGGCATTTTTTTGGTTTCTAATATTACACAGTATCAAGACCAAGAGAGCCTTCCCAACAGCTAGCGATGCTAAGCTATCTGACGTTAGCCAGTAATTAGCAGGTTAGCCACAACATAATTTACGATGTCCTCCCATTTCTTCCGGTTCACTCTTCAGTGTATCTAAATAGTCAGATATCAGGTATCAATGTTACGTAGAGTATAGAGCGTTCACTGAGATATTATAGGAAGAAAAGGATGAGAAATACATTTGAAACGACTCACCTTCTTTAGCTTTTCTCCATCGCTGCCATAAAAGTCACATGACACGTTAGTGTATCCAGCCCTCTTGCTGGTGTGGAGATGCATGAATCCAGATGACGTCACATCATTGAGATAGATCTTATTTCATGTTAACAACCACACACACGATAAAATAATATCAGCAATACTGTAATAGTCTGCTACCATCAGTAGAGGTGGGCGATATACATTTATAACTGTATCTCCATATTTATGTTTTGCAACGATATAAATGGCAACATGACAATAGTACATAAAACACATCTTTTTTGCCACAATAAGTCTCATCAGCATACAATCTAGAGACACATACAAACAAAAACATTTATCAAAATAGTTAACATTTAATCCTGATTATTAATCAAATACAAAACTACAACAATTGAGTAAGCTAAAACATGAGAATAAGAATTTATTCACAAATCAGAATCCCAGTGAAAATGAAAACACCAACACTCACAGATTTCATAATCGACCCCCAGGATAAACTGGATTTGCTTCTTATCTTTCAGACCGCTGTTGCCCAATGTCTTGGAGGGGAACTCTGCACGGACCTTGCACACTCAACACCGGTGTCCCTCAGGGCTCAGTACCGGGGCATATGCTTTTCACACGTCTCAATATGGATAAAGCTGAGTCACTCTTTCTCCACAGGGAAGATTTCCCACTCACAGACCTTCCTATCCCCATTGACACACGTCACTGTTTACCCTCGCAGACTGCCAAGAACCCTCGGGAAAAAAAGTTAATTCCAGAAATGCTACTTATTTCTTAAGAAGGTTTTAGCTGACGAAGACTGTGATGTACAGATGATTCACTATTGGTGAAGAAATGTACTATTGTAAGTCAATTTGGACGAAAGCGTGTGCTGAATGAGAAATGTGAAAATATTTGTAAACATGAAAGGGAAACTTATGTTTAAATAGTGCATATATACCTATAGTGGCACAATGTTGATATGAAAAAGTCATATCAACACTTCCCTACTATTGTCTTCAACTCTTAGAGTGATGACAATTCAGAAAATAAAATGTTGGTGATGTTGTCACAAATATCTTCCCATCTTGGTTGTCCAATGAAAAACATCCAATTAGTGTCAATTTGGCAGATATTCATGAAAATAGTGAATGCTCAATATAATATGTGTATATATTATCATCTGAACTTTGCCATTATAAAAATGCTTTCTTGTCAAGGGCAATAGGTTCCAGTGGGTTCACAATGCCAGTATTACAAGGTCAGCTCTGAGGTTTTTTGCCTGGCTCAGCAAAGAGCTGTGGGGCATGCTGCTCAGCTGACGGCGCTCTTTGCTTGTTCATGGTTCTCTTTCTCGAAGGGGCCCCAGTGACGGGGCCATTCACAAGCACGGGCCATAAATGACCGAGTTGAACACCACATTAAGCACTGCATTCTCAAAAAACTGCACAGACTCTGGACCATAGCCAAAATGCCAGGAACAAAAGGTGAGCGACGTGAAACAGAAATTTATTTCCACCAAATATTATTGTTTTATTTGTAAAAGCTGCCTGGTCGATGACACAAACAATTTGACCTAACTGAATATTTTCATCATTCTCAGGTAATAAGTCGGACAAGAAGTCAGCTACCAAGGTGGGACAAATATTATCACACTGTGCAAAACCCCAATTTTCTTCTTCTTTTATTTGTAAATATTTATTCCTTTTAATATATTATTTCCTTCCTTTTATAGCAACCTCAGAGTCCTAAAGAGCAGCCGAAGAAAGTTGATCAGAAAGGAGATGATAACAAGAAGCAAGGAGGTAAGCATTTATATGAACTAAAAGCATTTTATTTTACCCGGAACACCACCTGAGTCAAATCTTTGCAGACTGCAGGATTTCCAATTTGCCCGAGGTTTATTATTCACGCAGGCCTTCAGTGTTTTGATACACACTACAACACAGTCAGGAAATGAGATGTTGTGATTGCTGTGTCCCCAGTGAAGGTATCTGTCTGTGTTTCATCCCCTCGCAGGACAGCCGAAGGGAGAGAAGCAATAACTTCCAGGCATTTGTGAAGATGGCTTTGGAGACTCTGCTGGGGTCCTGCCGTCGTAAACATGGGGGTCCTCGGGGTAGACAGGGCTGAGGGCACTTCCCCTCAGCACTTTCCCCCTGAGCCTACAGACTGGGCTGTTGTATGGCCCTCCAATACAGCATCTGCTCACCTCTCACAGAGGCAGAAAACCTGATCCCTATTCACTACCATCTATCTCTCTTCCTCCCTTTTCCTACCTCTATCTGTCCCCTTCCCCTCACTGTCCATTCCAGCTTATCGGATGCTCGGGAATAGACTCCAGGTTAAACCGGACCATTGCTTCGCTTAAAGCAAAAACACAGTCTGTCACCCCCTTTCCAACCTTTCCCTAACTCACCCTGAGTAGTGACTGTCTGACAGTCCGCACATTGTTCTTGTAAATAATAATTCAAAATAAACAACTATTTCTTACAAGATTCCAGAATGTTTGTGACTTCTGTTTCTGCACTTGATATCCTAAAGAATCTTCAACTATAACATGCTGGAATTTCTCAACTATAAATGAACCGAGACAGCCAAGAAGGTTTCATGTAAAATTTTATAAAAAATATCACAGATGTATCAGTTCCATCACATTTACAGGAAAAATATTGGAATAGTTTTTAGTATACTTGTTGGTTTGAGGGGTATTGTGTTCGCGGAGACTGAGCACTTATTCTCATGAACAAACATTCAGGCTCTAATATAAAACACCTTCTGCACTCTAGTTAAGAATGAAATAATCTTATGTTATAGATATAAGAAAGTTATAGACAGAATGTGATTCAAATCTGATACAGGCATTGTGTTATTTCTTCAGGTAGTTATCAATAACATAAATACACGATTAAAAGTAGCAGTGTAATAAAAATAAGTGGTTTAAATAAGTATTCTTCATTATGAATCTGAAACATGAACTGGAAGAGAAGTTTAAACATTGTTTTCTACACTAACATGTGTAATACCCTGATTCTAAACTTTCATTTTCAACAGTGGAGAGTGAAGTTAATGTTCACAAATATTAACAAGATCTCTAAGAAAAAACAAAGACAAATGGAAAATCATCCAAATAACACAAACACCATGAGGGAATGTTTCTAATTTATCTAAATTCACTAAAAAGGAAATACTGACAATAAAAGTTCTGCCTCACCTGTGCTTTTCATCGAAATCTAAACTCATTGTCTTACACATGCTCAACAGTTCTATGGAAGTCTGGTTATATTCTATAATTGTCTCATTACCCATAAATCCTGGATGAGACAAAAAAACAACAATGACATAATTTTACTTTATAGGTGTTGTCAGCTTTGCTAAATCCTGATATATTTTTCTATCATAGGCCTCCATTTTTGTTATAAAAACCTCAAAACCTCATGAATGAGCCACACAGTTGCACTGGGAGACATTCTATTATTACAACGACCACAGGCCCTGTAGTTTGTTTTCAGTCAATCCCACATAGTAGCAACATCCTGCCGCCATACACACTCACAAGAGCTATCCATGGAAGTTGGAAAGTTGGTCTTTTCATGGGCACTATTGACTAAACTATATAATATCACCAGCATTGTCCTTTAAAATATGATTGTAAAATCTTTTTAGGGGAAGGGAGATGACATCTGGAGGACATCTGGGCGCAGTCGACTCTGATAAGCAAGATAACAGGCTCTAACATGTGTCCCCAGAAAGGAGCAGCCAATCTCCACCATGCTGATAGGTATTGATTGTGACTCACAGTGAGACGTCGGTAACTGCTGTCACAACATGAGAGCTTGACAACGGCAGCTCAGATAAAAAGGGTGCGATACAAAGGAAAGGAGGAAGGAACAGGCCATCATTTCACAGATATCCAAACTAGTCCCCAGCAGGTTAGGATAAGTAGACTAACCAGCCAAAGTGCGGTGCAACCTGAACTCTGCGTGTTGGTTTGTGTACAGGATGATTCTGCTCTCTTCAGTCTGATGCATGTTAATGTCACAGTGCAGAAATGGAGAACCAGTCTTTCCTCTCTTGTTATTGCTTCTTTCACTGTCTGTCTCTCTCTTATCTTTAGAGGATGAGGCGGTACAATATCCAGCATCCAAACGTGACCCAGTGGCTTGTCCAGCTCAGCTCTGACCACTTCTGAATGGTGTGATGGGTGATGTCGTCCTGTAGAGGGCAGTACACAGCATGAAACTCCAATAGCAACTAAAACTGTTAATTTATTCATCTTGTTTACAAACAAATCCATATTTTACATCTATATATCTCTCTATATATATGAAAGCTAAGGTTTCATTCCTATAAAGAATGTTTGCAAGTCACAAAGTGTACTTTACAGAGTGTATAAATATGATCATCAATATGCACTGACAGATGTTGTGACCTCACCTCATCCTCCTCCATGTAGTCCACGCTGGAGTTGAACACTGAGCCCAGATATGTCAGATGGAGTATTGCCAAAGCGCTGAATGCTGTGTTTATCATATACACCCAAAGCTTCTGCAGGGCACAAGAAAAACTATATTGTATAGTACATGATGGCTGCTTTTAATTGGCATGAATCCTTATTCCCCCTCCTCGTTCCCTGCTGCCCATGATAAGTGCTGGACTGGAATAAATCCCGGAAGCAGGTGGAAGCAGCTAGCCTGGCTCTGACCTTTGGTCAATAAAATTCATATTATCATAGTTATTTTACAGACATGAGAGAAGTTTTGATCTTCTCATCTAACTCAGGAAGGGAAGAGAAAAAGTATTATCTCAATATTCATGCATTCCTGAAAAGCTGTTAATCTTCAAGGTCCTTCTCGCTAAAAGAAAAAAAAAAGAAGAAAGAAGACGAAGGTCTGCATTACCTTTTTGTTCTGGTGAGTGCAGTTTGCCTGACATTTCTTTGACAGTATACAGGCATTGAAAATGGCTGCAAGCCTCTTCCGCAACACTGAAACACACACAAAACAACATCAAGCATTACCGCTAAGACAGAAGAGGAGTTTCTTTCTATCCAGTAATAGTGAGTGCACTTAGGCATTACTACAAAAGAAGGTTCTAATGTGGAAAAGAGACAGAAAATAAGACTCTTACCGTGCTCAATGTATGTGATGAAACCAAGAGATATTAGTACAGCGCCGAGATGAAAGCTCAGTCCCTACAAGACACAAGATAGAATCAATTACATGCACTGGTCGACCTACAAGTGGAACAATCCCGAGTAGGAAATGTAAAAAAAATACACTTCAACATGGTACTTACATGCAGAAGAGTGCTTGCTGTGTACGTCACCATGATGGCGGAGAATGTCCCAAATTTAAGAGCACTCTTGAAAACATCTGTGAAAAGAAAAGAGAGCAGCAGCTTGCTTGAGTGAGTCATTCTCATCCAACACATAATACGAATTTAAACCAGCTGCTTCCTTTAAGTAATCACTGTTATCAGTTCAACTCACAGGTGTGCAGGAAGCGAGACATCGGCAGATTCCATGACGTTACCACCTCCACCGTCGACCGGGGAAACTCGATACTCAGTGGCTTGGACACGGTCATGTCCCTAGAAAGCAGAAGGTAAAGAGGATTTCTAAAATGGGAATAAAATGAGATGGAAGTTTTGATGTAAATGTTGTGTGTACAATTCTGACCACTTGAGGTTTTCTTTCTCCTCGGTGAAGCCAACGCCGGCCAGAGTGGCGGTCGTCTCGCTTAAATACCCCACAAAATAGTTGCTGAAGTGGAAGGACATTGTGTTCTCATAAGCCAGCAACCACCTAATGAAATGAAGTTAGAGAAGCAAGAAGCAAACAGATGTTACATTCCATTTTCAGATTAAACGAATAAATCTAAAATTACAAAAAATGAAAACACTTACTTTGCCGCTGCACCTCTGAGCAACATCAAAACAAAGAACATTTTCAGCCATTAATGTTGGTTATACATTGAATTTTGGAAATTATTTATCGACTTGCCATGTGTTGATGAAGTCTCATCACAGTTTTCAAAGGGGTGAGACAATTGACCGGTAATGAAAGGGGACACATGCGGCTGCACAGGGAGGGGCAGGGATGTAGACACGCACAGGTCGGGGAGGTACACAAATGGTAAACTGAAAAAATAAGCAAGCAGTAGATTTTAAACAATATGATGGAGGCATGCCTACGATGTTGGGTGTGTTCAGAAACTAATTACCTGATCTTCCTCCTCTTTTTGCTGCGAACAAAGACGGCCATAGAAGAAAGACATGTGACGACAGAGAATCCAAAGCCAGAGAATAAACTGGTAATATGATTTGTTCACGAGTGCTTCTATACTCCACTCACCTTCGTAGCAGCTTGTCTCCATAGACAGGTATGAAATAAGGGAAGAGGTAAGGTGCCACACAGTTTGAAATCACAAGGCAGACTTGACTTTTAACCCAGCTAAAAGACACTTTCGATAGCCACGAAAAGCTCTGAGGGGAAAAAGAACCAAAGATTTGAACAGTTAGCAGCTCATCCCAGAATAAATCTTTTAAATAATCCTCACCCCCACCTTTTCCATATTCTAGAGATACTGTTTCACGCTTACCAGCTTACGCCCTTCTAAAGCTTCTTTGTAGCTGTTGAAGCTGATCCAGGGACCAAAGATGACTGTTCCAACAAAGTAAATATAGCCCATAAACTCAATGGGCGAGGGTACGCTGGCCACAACCCCTCTGTCCAAGTCGAAGGCCAGGGAGATGGCTTTCATGGCCACCACCATCTGGGAACCTGCACAAACAGCAGCAGCATTTAAACAGTCACCACATTCCAAAGTTGGATCATCACAGATGCCAAATAAAAATGTGTGATGAGAGTAATCAGACTACCTCTCATCTTGTGCCAGTTGGTGGTGTCCATCATGTGCAGCTCTCTGATGAAAGTGCATAAGAATAGTCTCAGCTTTGATGTAGGTATCCATGCAAATTAAATTGACTTTGAAACACCTCAAACCTCACGTGTGCAGCCGAGCTGTCATGTTACAGAGGAGGATGCTCTTACCCCAGCAGGAGGTAAATCAGCACGGTGATGGAGAGAAAGGTGCCTCGGATGGTCGAGTGGCGGCACAGGAAGAGGAAGAGGTAGCAGAGAAGACTGAGGAGGACGACCCAGATCATGTGAAGCTCAAAAAATAGGTAGAGGGTGTAGAAGCCTCCCGCCACCGTGCCCAGGTGTTTCACAAAAGAGGGGAGGGCTGACATAGCAAGGTAAAGAAATAAAAGACAGCTTGTGATTAGGATGACGTCAGCTATATGAACAGTAACACTGACAGTGCACAATATAACCAGACCCTCACCCAACATCCAGAGAAGCCGACACAGCAGACAGATAACCAGCAGCTGCCATACCTGCTCCAGGCCCTGCTGAGCTGTAGGCAGCAGGCAGCCTTGAGCGAGCTCCTGGAAAAACTTCTGCCGGCTAAATGCTCCCATCACTCAACTTCAACAAAGCAAAACAAATTGTATCATAATTATTAGTGCCACTAGTATAATTCATTGTTACTATGCACACATATGCAATCTTGCAAGCACACTCATTCAGTACCAACAGACACATCCCATTTCAAATCCAAGCATGCCAAGCACCACACTAAAATGTGCATATCTATGCATTAGCTGGGACTTTGTAGTATCTAAATAGCAACAAATACTTTAATTTAGGAACAAATCTATCAATCTGGGACGATGAATTCATGTCTCAGAATGAAGGAATGCAGAATAGATGAATTATGCTTTATTGTGATGTACTGAAGACTTATTTACAGTGTTGTAAGATGAGCGTTAGACACTATTCTGCGAGGCATCCTCCTGCTCTCCGCAATGCAGTCGACCAAGGGGATGAGTTGACTCACAGCTGCCCTACGACCGCCGCAAATGTGCGGTTTGTTCGACGACGTGCGACTTGTCACGTAGCAAAACATCTCAGATGTAGTCGCGGAAGCTTGTATTGATAACAAATCTTGCTTCAACTAGCCAGCGGGATTTACGGTCAACATACATGAGAGCTGTCCCCCAGCCCCCACGATAGAAGAGGCTAACCGGACGCCTCGGGGCATGTCAGTTTGTTTTCCAGGGGAAAACTTACCGTTTCAGAGCCGCAGCTGGAGTTTCCTGTGGTCTTTCCAAACAGCTGCTTTTCCGTCCGTTTTCACTCAGTTAAGCGTGTTTTGAGCACACTAGGTCCAGATGATGCTTATCTGGATGACTCCCATTGTCACAGCGTCAGCACCTCTCGCTTATCATCTGTGCAGCCACGCGTGGACCTATCAACCAATTTGCCGCTGAGATCCCGGGACGTCAGCCAATCAGTGACGTCGTACGAATTGAGTGGCAGCGGAGTTGGCCAAGCAGAGTCAGTGCCCAGCATGGAGGGGGCGTTGCCGCCAATAGGATGTGTACAGCGTTCGGATGGAGACAGTTGTGGCAAAGCTGCAAAGGAATGTAGTATAATAAAACCAAAATACACTTGACACTGTTTTCTTTTAGGAAAATAATTAAAACACAAATTAGAATTAAAGACAACAAATAAAAAACTCGGCGCAGTGATATTTTCAAAGTATCAATCTTTTGATGAATATTGAAAGTGTAATCTGTTTTCAACACGAGATGTAAAAATAAAAAAAAGATATTGTTGGCAGAATGACAGCCTTGTTTATGTTACATGTGTTCATATGTACTTGCTGAACTATACTTGTGTGCCCTACATAATAATAACAATGTTGGTACCTCCTCAAATAAATCATTCAATATAAAGAACTTAGAGGTTGTGGCCATATTAGTGATTTAAATAATTTACTATTGAATCAGTAATATGCTATTATTAAGTGCTCTTGGGTTGTCAGGATTTTCCTACGCTATTATTTCTCCTTCTAAGTCATAAGGGTTAATAGATCAAATTTTTTTAATAAGGAACACATTCTACAGTTACAAATGTTAATAAAGGCACTGATAAAAGGTCACGGGGTTCCTACTTGCTAATTTGCCACCAATCTGCAGTTAAACAATGTCAGTGACTCATGAATGTATAAACAGCTGGATTTTCTCCGAATCAATGAAGTCTTCTATGATTTAAGGTTTTCACAATTTCAGTTTAAATATTAATGAATTTATTTACAAAAGAAAGCACAATCACTTAAGTACAACCTAATGATGCATCCTATTTAATAACAAATGTTGCCATAAGAGCGGGCATGGTGTAAGGCAAAAATAACATTTTCGGATCATTCACTGACTGTAGTGGCTGCAAATTACACAAATAAAAGATAACCAGCCAGCTGAGTTAACCGTCAATGTGAGTGTTGCATCCTAACATACACACAGTTATGTGAATATACATTGTTTTATTATCGATTTTTCTCCCTTCACATTATCTGGGGTCAAATTCCGCTACAAATCAGCATCCAATAAGCAGGAAGAAAACAAGCATCTGGCTCAATTTTACTGCTTAACAGATTGTGTGCTTGAAGTTATGGGTCTCTGAAATGTAATTTTCTCTCTCAGTATGCCACACAGCTTTCTGACACTTTACTTGATGTGACATTTCTCATAACACTGAAATGTGAAAGAACAAAACAGCACAGTCTGTGCAAAAATATTTCTGTAATCTAGAACAATAAACATTGTCGGCACGGCACCAGGTCGCTAAGGTAGTTGTACAAATTGAACCCGGTGACAATCATTCCCACACATGAAGGTACATAATGATATTCATATTCTTGCAATTGTTATATTCTTGCCATGTGCATCACTTCACAGCCAAACATTATTATTACTCCACAAATTGCCAAGTCGAGAACAGTATTACAACTACAGAGGTCAGTAGGTAAAAATAGCAGCCTTGGAGTTCAGTAACTTATAGAACAGAATGCAGATGTTTTAAAATATATCAGAGTGCTGAACCAGCAGTGGAGCTGAAACATTACTGAGAGAAACTTTTTCTTTAAGAAAATGAAGCCCTCAAATCACTGATTAGATCAGAGCACAATCTCCAGGTCATAAGCAGTTCTTTCCTTTTCGTCCCGCTCCCTCATATCTGGAAAAATGACAGGTGTCTCACACTGTTCTTCTTTCACCTGAACACTCTTTTCTTTCACATCCAATCCTTTGCTAAAAATATATTCATAATTTCTTTTAACCTCTAGAAATGCTGAGGTGAGGTACTGTGGTGAAAACATCTGCAAGGAGGGTGGGAGTTCGGGACATTTGGGGAGATGGGACTGTATGTAGGCCTCAGGGTAGTTATAAGGTTTTGGCTTAAATTGATGTGAGGCACCTTGTTTACGGGAGTTCCGGGGATTTGCCGTGGGTGGAGTGGAGGGTAAAGGTTTTCCGAATACCTGCATAGTGAGTGGGGCTGGTGGTTCGGCTCTCTCTATCTTGGGTACGAGTATGGGTATAGTGTGTGGGGCTGGTGGTTCGGCTCTCTCTATCCTGGGGCCAAGTACGGGTATAGTGAGTGGGGCTGGTGGTTCGGCTCTCTCTATCCTGGGGCCAAGTACGGGTATAGTGAGTGGGGCTGGTGGTTCGGCTCTCTCTATCCTGGGGCCAAGTACGGGTATAGTGAGTGGGGCTGGTGGTTCGGCTCTCTCTATCTTGGGTACAAGTACGGGTATAAAGAGTGGGGCTGGTGGTTCGGCTCTCTCTATCTCGGGTACAGGTACAGGTACAGGTATAGCGAGTGGGGCTGGTGTTTTGGCTTTCTCTATCTTGGGTACAGGTACAGGTACAGGGGGTGGTACTGGTGGTTCAGCTTTCTCTATCTTGGGTACAGGTACAAGTACAGGGGGTGGTACTGGTGGTTCAGCTTTCTCTATCTTGGGTACAGGTACAGGTATAGCGAGTTGGATTGGTAGTTCGACTATCTCAATCTTGATTGTAGGTTCAGGTATAATGTGTGAGGATGAAGGTTCGCATTTCTTGGTCTTGGGTACAACTATAGATATAGTGCGTGAGGCTGGGGGTTCAGCTTTCCTCGTCTTGACCTCAGGGATCAGGGCAGGTGGAACAGCCTGGGCTTTGGTTATTATCAGAGGTATGAAAGTCCAGGAACTCTTACGATCAACAACTCCTGGGTCCACTTTTGTGACTAACATTTTTGTCTCAGGGATGGAAGAATCTTCTTCAGATTCTATTGCAGACTCAGACTGTGACTGAATCAAAACGTTGGTGTGACGTTGACAGAACAGGACGCCACAAAAGCGGCATTTCCTGCCATCTTTGACATGCAGCAGTTTATGCCGCTTCAGGCTATGACTCGTAGAGAACGATCGATCACACATGTTGCATGGAAAGGAAGGCTCAGCTACCTGGACAGCTTGCTGCACCATCGAACAACCCTCACTTGTGAAGAGCTTTCCACTGATTTCACAGAGAAAGGGGCTGTTTTTGTCATACGACCGTATGTGTTTAATGAACTGTGAGACAGCAGCGAAGTTTCTATTGCATCCCTCACATTGATACAAACCTGTTGGAGAAACTACAGGTTTTAGAAGCACAACAGGACTAATATTGCCTAATTTCGGGGAGTCTGCTGGTATTTTAATTGGAGGTGATGTAATCTCAGTAGCCATATCCTCTATAGTCTTTGTTGCGACCTCCTACAAAAACACAAGCACAGAAGAGATTAAAATGGGAGTAAACTCAATGAACGAGTAACAATTTTAGATTAGATATGGCAGAAAAGTCCTCCATAGTAAACTTTTACACTGAAATATAAAGATTGTATCATTTTTTGTTTGTTTTTAATTGACAAAAAACAGGTTAAGGCTGCTACCTTCAACACTTCTGGGGTTGATGGTGTCTGTATTTCGTCTGAAACTTCGCTTCCAGTAGTTTCCATTAAAACCGAGGACTCGGGGTCCACAGCCAAATCATCTTGAGGTGGAGTTTCCTCTGTTTCCATATTGGCTGTTTGGCGTGGGCGGCGTCTTCTTCGACGCCCGAAAAACCTTTAAAAACAATGTGAAAAAAGTACATATTAGAATAAATAGTGATGAGCGTGTCTTATACCTGTTTAGCGTCTTCAAAGAGGAGGAGGAATAATTTGCACACTTTAGTTGCAATAAAGATATTAACAAGTTAGTGGGACAGTGTGGTAAGACTGTAATACTACGCTATACTATTAAATCTACTGTACTGTGTTATTATACATTAAAAGCTAAAAAGTATTTACTAAAACTTGGTGAAGGGTAGTTTGTTAAACAATAAAACTGTAATGCAGCCATGTGAGGCTAATTTAGTAAAATAGAAATTAACTTCTTACATTTTGGATGTAATGTGTCTTAATGTCGCTTGTCTTATTTCCTCCCATTTAATATACTATAATCATATTGTTAAAACATTAAAGAGGAATAAAGAATATATAATAATAAACTACATGTGTACAGCGGTGAACAGGGTTATTGCTTGTTTTTTGTTTGCTAGCTTGCACACTAAATACAGTAACAACTTACAGTGCGTCCTCACAGTTGTCATCATAATTGACTACTTTGGTGTTAACTAGTTATCCAGCTGACAACAGTACATCATTTTTTACCATTTCGCTTTTTTCCTGGGCGCCGCACTCTGCTTAGATGTAAACACAGAGGGTACGAAGTCAGGACTGTTGTGGTCCATGGACTCTGCACCTGTAAACACACACACAGGAACAGGCTTTTAGACAACAAAGCTGCCACTAGTCTTAACCACCGTTGGAGGTAGGTAAGCCAGCTGGTGTTGTAAATGACAGAAAGCCGTATCTTACCTGATATGAAATGAGCACCACAGACACGAGCGCTTGCTCTCAGCTGCTCGGTGCTGCCGTTCCATTCTTGGATTGCTTGTAGCCATAAACGCCTCCGTTTTGCGTTGGACGGAACGGATGCGGATGGTATTTTGTAAAATTTAACGTTGGTGTCAGAGGGATATTGATGTTTACAACCCAACACGCAGCAGGTGAGCATTTTGCTTTAAAATAGTTTGATTTCGACTCGGAAAGTTATCTGCAGAGTCGAGGCTCCACTTCCGTAGCCAAGAGGCGCGCGCAGCTTCAGTAAAAACGTCATCGTGAGCGTCAGCTATGGTGGTTAATGCTAAACAGGCGCTCAGTGTTCAAACTTAACAACGGTAAATGGGTTTGTATATTACTTTGTTTGCAGTATAAACAGCAGTCGTAAAGTCGTCTAGGTATATTGGGGGTTTATTTGATGTAAACATCGTTTTTAAATACACAATTGTTGTGTTTGTGTCTTTTTGCTACACGGTGCACTGAGGACCCCTGCTGGCCGGTGTTATATCACATTCTGTAACCCATCAGATTCTGTGATTGACTGAAACGTGTCAATGTTATAAGATGATTTATAGTTGTGCTGCAGGTGCACGGACTTTAGACATGGTGGCAACAAGGATAAAGTCCGACGTTTGTTGTTGGATAAGCTGAAACTAATTTTAAAAAGGAAGCATTTGAGAATGATTTATGATTGATGCATTCTTAGTAAAAACTCAGTATGAGTTTGATGATATTTTACGTGAGGAGACACCACCTTGGCTGTACTTCTCAGCTCTCCAAATGCATGCTTTTAAAAATCCGTAAAGGCTAATTTTCAGAAATGTCATTTATTTTTCAGCTTGATTCAATAAAGTTAAACCAGTGTCATTTTTTCACCAACAGATGTCACTGTTGTTTAATTTGGGCTCGTTCCAGCCTGTTTTTTTTACAATAAAGGAATTCAAAATAAAGAACTTCATCGCAAAAATTTACAAAAACAAAAATTACCGAATTCCGGTCATTTATGCCAAAATTCAAATTTATGACATTATGATCTGATATGTTTCGAACCGTGGAAGAATCCTTCTTCACTACACAGCTCAATCCTTCACCTGCAGCTGTGATGAAGACTAATTCAGGTTTAGCTTTAGATAAGTGCTGTTGTGGATAAATGCTAGTTTGTCTTCTCTTGAGTTCACCCATATTCTGCAATGAAAATCAATCTGTAAATTTACATCTCAGAGTTAAATCAATATTACTTTATTTCCATTTGCCCCTCCGCTGAGAGTCTTACTGACTTTATGTTACATCAGCACTGGCATCAATGCAAACATTAGCTGACACCTGTGATTTTTTTCAGGAATACCCGATTGTATTTATGAATTCCAACCTCTTGGAAATACAGCAATACGCTTATCAAATATGTTTATAAATATCTACAAGCAAATGACCCGAAAAGAATTGAACTGGCATTGTCACTGTGTCCCCTCCTGCCCTCCTCCCCCCTCTTCTCCCTCAAGGTGACTCCTCCATCTGCACCCTCCCTGGTCCTGCCAATCCCCTTTTTCTGCAGTAACCATGGTACAGTAACTGGGATCTGATTCCGCTCTCTTTCTTTGAGCCGCCACTATCTCACCTGTTTCATGAGGTGTCCTGGAGCGATGCACATCAGGATTGTACTGTTGCTTTGTTCCTCGTGTGTGTTTGTAAGAGACGGGGATGGGTGGGTCATCCAGGTTGGCTATTTCTAGTCAAGAAACCAAAACAATATCTAAAGCAATGTATTGTTTACCTGGTCCTTCTGCCTAACACTAAATGGGTTTTGGATTGGAGCTGAGGTGTGTTTGTACTGGCTTCATTTGACTGCACAGCTCCCACATTTTAATTACCCTCTTCTTCACCCCTCCCGATGTCCTTCTTATTGGAATGAAAGAGGGATGGATAGTATATTTAACATGTAACGCAGGTTGCCTTTTTGCTATGAAAATGGAGGTAGTTATGTCGGCTTCCAGCATTCCTGACCATCACTTGCCATGTTTGACACTTTGCAGTGGGGCTGGGCGTGTTGCTACCTGCTGACATTGGCTCCAGTACCGTGATGCTGACAGCCTTCTCTGTTTACTCAACAGCACTGGAGACCACATGCACCTCCAGCGGGAGCGTTGTGTCTGTCGACCCCGCCATCACTCAGTTGTCTGCTGAAGGTTCAGCCACTGCAACGCAATTACACATTCATTTCAGCCCACATGGCTCCCATCCCCCTCATACTCCCCTTTCCTCCCTTCTTTCCTCTGGTCTTTCTTCATGTTCTGCAACGCCTGCCCTCACCCACCATCTCCATCTCTACGTGATATAACTCAAACCCCCCCCCCCCCCCCCCCCCACCCACCCCCCCCCCCACTCCCCC
>CAAKHC010011611.1:62201-103328 GCA_901007825.1 Macroramphosus scolopax
CCCCCACACACACACACACACACAGTCACACACCTTTAACCCTCCTCCGTTTACAATCTCACCCCTTTTTCACACTTTCCAACAAATCTGCAGCCTGTTCAGAGAAATACACAAAGGACAGACGCTGAGCTGCAGCGGGAGAAGGCAGGTGGAGGCCGAAGGGGCGAAGATGAGAGGCTGAGTAAAGGTAGAAAAACAGCATGAAATAGTGTGAAATGTGAAGGAGGACAGAATGGAGTGGTAGGGAAGGGAGGGAGGGGAGGAGAGCGGGGGTTGAGCGGAGAGCCTGGCTAATGATATATTGATTTGGCTGAGCCTGGGGCAAGTAAGTAGGAGTATGTGGGAGGAGAGTCACAGCTCACAGCCGTCTTAAAACACCTGGGTGGGACATGTTTTGTTTATTATATGCATATAGTGAGAGACAGAGATGAACAACTTGTAAACAGCTGGGTGAGGCAAATATCTGTTTACACAATAACACCATTTATATTCCAGTGTTGCATTGCAGTGTTTGCATCTACAGATCAATTTAACAGGGATTTTATAGGTTTTTATATTGATAGCACTGAGCTGGATTAGAAAAAAAACAGAAGAGAAGCATTAAAACACAGGTTGGTCATTGGGGATCACATTGGGGGAGATCACGAAGGTGCGAGAGGGAGAGATGGAGTGGAATTAATGAGATGTTGCTCTCCATAGTGCATCAAGGTGGGCACTGTATGCGTCCTTGCACATGTGTCCCTCCGGGGCGAGTAAGTGAACGATGTTGCTATTGATTATTAAATACATCGCTCTGTTAATGATACAGTGTTTATTGATCCTGGAGAGTCTGGGTAGACAAAGCTGATGATGGGAAAACTCCCTGAGAATTATCTCGGAATCTGCAGTCGTCACATAGGCTTAACACTTTCAGGCGAGAGATAATATATTCATTCAAGAAAATTCATTTAGCGCACACTGAGCCGTTGTTAATGAACATTCCACCTGGCTGCTGTGTGCCATTCATCTTCCTTCTGTGCCAATGTGACGCCGGTTTGCGGCCCATGCTGTTATATTCAAATTCCTGTGTAATACTGTGTGACTGCAGGCTGAGACAGGGTTAGATCGAGCAGTCATCCAGGCGCTGGAGATGAAGATATAGTGGTCTCTGCATTAGCGCTCAAATTAATTAGGCCACTCTCACTAAGCCGTACTCCTCCTCCATGGTCCCAGTGGTAATCATCTTTCCCTTTGGAACGCCAACTGCACTTATTTTTTGTCTCATATAAATCCCTTTGTTTCCCAACCTGATGCTTCAGTAATATGCTTTCCTCATCCACCCAACTTCTATTAAAGCTCTCTTCACCCTCCTGTCTCTCCCTCTGCTTCTAAACTGTAGTTTGTCCCATTTATCTCTTTGTTTCTTTCTGTCTCTTTCATTGCAAAAGTGTCACAAGTAGCAAAGTACATGAAACAAGATCTCCTCGGTCTAATCATTCACGGCATCTATTCCTTCTTCAGATGTCTGATTGGGTTGTTCAAACCAACCTCCTGCCTCCTTCGTGTGTTCAGCCTGTGGTGACACGATGGCAGAACAAGGTGAGAATCTGCAATAGAGAGTAAAGAGTCGTGATGAGCGAGGATCTGAGAACAGCGATGGGTTGTCATCAGGGAATAACACCCCTCCCATCACTGCCCCATCTCCCTGACTACCATGAAAAGCCATTAATTTGTGCAAGAGGCCTTACATGCCCCACACACTAGTCAGCCTCTTGTGATAGACAGATAATCCAATTCTTTATTCTGTTCAGCAAATCTCTAGTGTGTCTGCTTCTTCCTTTCTCACTCCTCTCAGCGAAAGTACAAAATAACCATCATGGTATTACAACATCACCCTTTTGGGAAGAGCTCTCTCTCTCTCTCTCTCTCTTTGAAACACAGGGCAAAATACACTGGAGGGTTTTCACGTTCTTACATTAGTATGTTTATTTATCACATTCAGATTACCATAAGAAAATGTAAATAATAACACGTAATGAAAAACACAATGAGTGCTTTTGCTTTCCGTTTGTCTTCCACTGCATTTCATTAAAAAATGGAACGTTCTGGAAACCAATTTTCCCAGTTCCGAGTTTGTATATGAGGAACGTTTATTACTAGTTTTTCTTCTTATCATGGTTGTTTACTTCAAACTCAACCACGGCTGCTAAAGCTTCTCTCCACACATGCATTCAAAAGTAGTCTAATAAGTATTATAATAGTGTGCAGGAAAAATCTGATTATTAAAAATGCCACTTACTTCTTCTGCCGCCGTAAAAAAAATTCCAGAATATATGAATATGTAAATACTTTCAGTTGATGTCTCCTGTTCTGCACACTGGAGGGCTTCACGGAGCCACATGGTACTTGTATGCCTTTGATAACGGCATCAATATGGAACGTTTCTGTTCCTTTCACTGTGAATTGCTTTTATATTTTGTGTGTGCAAGGTAAAGAAATGGGAAAAGTTGTAACAGGAAAATACTCACTTTAACATTTTTGTTTTGTCAAGTGCAAAAGTAGATTGTTTAATATATATATTTCCTCATTTGAAAGGAGAATCGAGCTCTGATGTGCTATATACAGTACATTGAATTACTCTGTGCCTCTAATGGAGAAAGTTTCCTCCACTCAGTCGGACTACTTGCTCTTTCGTACGCCTTCATCTCCCCTCAGGCTGCCGGTCGGCTCCTTTTCCTTCATTCATTCTTTCATTTATCTGTCTCGCCACAGTCTATCAAAGTCACCATCTCATGCCTTCTCAGCTCCGCTTTGAGGCGGCAGGCTCCCATCGTTCCCTCTGTGAAATGACTTTCACTTGCACAGTGACTCCTCCAGAATGTGAATGAAGCCACAGCGAGGGGTCGCTTTCTACGAACTGCCAGCCATTACCCGCACTATCATATGGCGAGCACGTAACTTGCACGCGAGCATACAGATACACACACACACACACACAAACATACATACACTTCAATTAAAGATAGAAAAATAGGGTTCTTGCAGCAGTGTGTTACGTACCGGCAGTCTTTTCCTCAGAGCAGTAAATAAATAATGAGAACACTTAAAATTCTGCCAGTATTCCATTGCTCTGCTGCTGTCAGCCCCGTGTCCCTCTCCAAAGAAAAGGAAGGCCTCACTGTCGAAGAAACAAGCTGTTTTTCTTTTCTTTTTTTACATATTTCTATTGCCTCTGTTTTAATGCCTCTTTGCTCATCCCTCTCTCCAGCTCCTTTACTTCTCCCTTTTTACTACCTTGATAAACTTCCCTGAGTCTCTGTCGAACGCCGCTCTTCCTCCACCGGTTTCCTCATGTATGCATAATATCTTCCATTAACATGTTTTCACGTCAAACACTCCATTCTTCTTTTCTCGCGCATTTCTGGTAATGCACAGCTCTCAGAATCGGCATTACAAGAACACTTAGACGCAAATAGCTTTCAGCTTTTGCTCTGCATTAGTATGCACCTTTTAGAGTGTGAATTAATGTGAACCAAAGGTACATGTCAATGAAGAAATATAAAGGCAGCGTACTCAAGGAGCCGCCCCTTTGTTCAAGTGGGAGTGAAGGAAGTGCAGAATGTTAAATGACAAGCGCTGCCGTTGCAGCTGGAAGCCGATCGTGGGCTGCACGAGGTCGCTGATCTGTCGGGTTGAATGTGATGATCTCTGGTTGTCTGCTGTCTTCTGAAACAGGCAGTTGATATTTCAGAGTTTCACAAAATAGCATTCTGACCTTTTGGGTGGAGATGGAACATCTGTACAAGACACGAGCGCAGCGGTTCACAAGACATGGAGATGTCTTGGTGTGTTTATGTAAGTGAGCGTTAAGTATGTGGGGTGCATTCAGTATTAGTGGCTCTGCAGCATTCTGGGCTATCAGATGTATAAGCCTGTTGAGCCGGACGCAGGCACCGTGAAATCCTGGGCTGGCTTAACAATAAATATCCCCGTGGTAGAGGTCGGACGATGTGTGTGAGACGAACACAGAGAAGGGACGCAGCAAAGCATTGTTACAAAGTTGATCTTTGCTTCTTGGCAGCTAATAAATGAGTCTGTAATGCATCCGAGAGACGGTTCAAACCGATGGAAAATTGGAAACTGACAGGTAGAAAATCACAGTGTGCCCGTAGAAAGGTCAACCATCCACCCTGACTGTGGTTATAATTCAATTCTTCTCAGCGTTTAAACATCTGCGATCTCCTCTCTCCCAGCGCGGACGTTCTCGGCCGTGCCTCTGCAGTAAATGTGCCTTTTTTTAAATTGAAAAACAGCTAACAAGTGGAGTTCTGAGTAGATTTGCAATTTATTTCCCCATATGCCTCCACCTTGACAACCCCCACCCTCCTCCCGAGCAGGTCATTGTGATTACTGCAGAAAAGTGTTTTTCTATCCCATCTCCGTCGCCCCGGCTCTCCCACTCACTCATTTGCATTTCCTCTCTTGGCTCTCTTCCACATCTTTCAATTCATCCTGTCACACCTGTTCTTCACTTGTGTTTCTCTTCCTCCCCCTGTTTCTTCGCCTCTCCTTCTTTGTGGCAGTGCACAACCCTCATCTACATGCACGTCCAGCCACGAGCTCTCTACCTGCTTTTGGCTATATTTCCTGGCATGAAAGTGTGCAGTCATGCTCAAGGTGATGAACTGCTCACATGCTATAAGAAGAAACGGACCGATTCCCATCGTGCCCGTGTGTCTTGATAGCACGGTGCATGAGTTCCTTGATATTTCATCCACTACTGTGGTGCTTTGGTGGTTATCTTGTCCTGTCCTGCTCAAACAGTACGCATAAGCTTTCTAGTGTGCGCTCTCCTCCCCGCAGACAAGCAAAGCAAGGAGAGGCAGGGGAGAGTGAGGAGGAGGGAGAGGGTAGCAAATGAGGTGTGGGTAAAAATTATGGGGGACTGGAAAAGAGAGCCCAGCCCTGAAACTGGAGAGAAAGAGGCTGAGAGAGAGAGACAGAGAAAGAGAGTAATTATAAAATCCAGAAGAGCTTCAGTAGTAGTACAGTGCAGCGTACTGATCAGCTCGCTCGCTCTCATCACTGGGGAACAACCGCCTTTTGTGTTTCCCCTCGCTGCAGTGGGGGAGTGCATTTACCGTCGCGCCCGAGGGGAGAAGCCAAGAAGTATCCTCCAATCAGCCGTTCGTGATTCCTCTCATCTGCCGAGGCTGCCGAGGGTGATTTATCACTGACCTGGGACAAGCACTGCACCCAGCTCAACACCAAACACCTGGAATACTCACCATGGTTTTTCCAACACAAACGCACTCCTGTGGATACGCCGGTTAGGATGACCAGCAGGCAGAGGGAGGATTAACGTGGACTTACTGACTTTGAATCTCCTTTTTCTCCTCTGCAGACTGAAGCTGGACTAACTTCCACAGGTGCAATTGTGCCTCCTGAGGACATTTTTTACCCTCAATGCTTTAACAGAAGAGCATTTTCTCAGAATTATCTGTAATTTTCCGCCATATGTCTGTTTGATATTGCAGCAGCATGGCAAGCAGGGGATGATCCTGGACACACTGCAACAATCATGTAGGACAGGTAGACAGATGACGATGGAGATACTGTAGCTTGATTAGCGTCCGCTCTCCAGAGTTGGATCAGGTTACCTCGTCCCAACTTCTCCTGCTTGTCTTGAGCAGACAGCTTTCCCGTGTGCTTGTATTTGTGAATATATTTCTGTGTGGCCGGTGTCAGGAGCCAACGTCTGCGATTACACTGCCTCTGGAAGAGAAACAGGTGTAGCGGTCGTGAACGAGGATTAGCTGCTCTAACACCTTGTCGCTGGCAGCACACAGAGCGATGGACCTATCAGACAAGACTCAAGCCCGGACCACGCTGACGGTTGTAGCTGGAGGATTACAGATAAAGGTTAAACCAACATGAGGAGACGCAGGGGGCAGGGAAGAGGACAGGGAGACAGCAGAGGAAGTTATATTGAGATTCTGTTCCATTTTAATGCACGTTGAGGGACTGAATCTAATCTTAGAGCGAGTTGCTATCAACAGACTGAGGCCGTTTATAATACCAGGAGGACAATTAACACATCGGAACATGAGGGAGTGTGTTCAGGGCTCGGTGAATATAAAGTGTGTCCTCGGATTGATGAAACTCTGAGTGCATGAATTGATTTGTAAAAGGCAAATATTGATGTTACTTATGATAAACAATCTTGATTTCACCAATAACCCAGCACAGAATCCAATCAACACACCACAAGGTTACTATTGATTTCTCCACCCGGCCAGGATAGAGTCTTGTCTCATCTCCCTTTAGGAGGTCACTAATTAAATTATAATCTGTAATTCAGTCGCACCCTCCAGCATCTGGCTGGAGTATTTTATGGCTTAAAGAATCAATGATCCAATAAATTTCATATCTGACAACAGATCAGTTGAACGTGAAGCATCTCTGCTGCAGTCTACTACGACGTTCTATGTAAATCTGGAGGCATTGTTGACAGTTCCGCTGACAGATACAGGAAATCTGGCAGCTTGTGTGTGTAGTACGGCTTGTAGTTGAAAGAGGTGTGTGTTGGCTGTCTTGGTGTGCGAGCAGGTGTTGCATGTTGTTTGGGCTTGCGTCCCGGGCACGAAGCTTATCTTCGCTGCACAGCTTAAAAAATCCTTGTCAGTGGAGTAATGGGCATCACGTTGCACCACCGGACCTGTCCGACCTCTCGACTTGGCGTGTCACAATAGAGTTAAATTGGGAAATACGTTTAAGGAGGAGAAGTTATCTCACCAGCCACACTCGACAAGCCCTCAGCAGTCTTGGAAAAGCAGGTGTGGGAGTGCGGAGAAAGAGCACTGAGGCATGTTGTTTCATAGCGGCGTTGTTTATGTCTAACTTATTCAAAGAGCGTCGCTGTTCAGAAGTTTTATTGCTTTGAAAGTAAAAAAAACTCAGCGTGTGGGAGTTCAGCTGCAGTTCCACTGGGAGACTCTGCTGGATCCTGCTGTTTTTATACATTAAAGACTGAACAAAGCAGAGAACAGCATGAAGAATGGATTGTTCTGAAACAACCATCCAATCCATTTAATGGCACAAGCACAAACCTTTTAAAACCTCCTTCGTCAGTCCAGACACAAGATTACAATGAAACTTGGAGATCTACGATGAGCACATGGACTTCAACATAACAAATGTTTTGCGTGTGATGGAGACAGGAACCAACGGCAGCTCCACGTTTGTATTTTCTCTGGATCATAACTCCTTGAATTTCTGAACACAGCACAAGACAAGAAGAGACGCACAGCCAAGTAAACGGTGTATATGTCCCTGGCAGGGAGGAGGAGGAGGAGTGCAATATACCACCACCCTGTGAATGAGGGTGGGGTTCTCCCTCTGCCACAGACAAAGACCTTGATAGACAGAGTTCTGCTGTGAGAACTGGACAGTCTAGTTTTGGACCTGCACAGTCCAAAGTATCAAAAGTCACAATGGGGTGCAACATGTGTGTGGTTCAAAAGCCCGAAGAACAATACAGGGTGATGTTCCAGGTGAGCTCTCTGTCTCCTTTCAGTCTGTCTTTCTTGTTTTCATTTCTTTCTCTTGGTCATTTAACACAATCCTTCCTCAATGCGTCTCCCTGAGAGTCTCCTCTGTTATACAATCAATAACACATCATCATTATGTCACTTACTCTCAATACAAAATAAAATTTGCATATATTAGTTACAGTCATTTGTACTGATGTCAGGCATGGTGCCATCAGGTAGTTCTTGAATGGGCCATTAGCCTCATTAAATTCTTTAATCAAACAGGTGATAATAAAATGAAATGTAGCAATTAACACAATTAATTAAGTAAATCAAAACGCTGAATCTCACGGCTGCAGAAACGTTTCCTTTCTGCCAAGAGGTGTTTTCCTATCTGGGTGGATTATACCTTCAAAAGGATCTGGAAAATCAATTTGCAACTCTTGAACAAAGCTGAAAATTGCTGTATTGAAATATTCACTGATGGTAATAACGATAATTATGATAATGACACTTCACGGTGATTGTGATGATTAAGATCCAAGAGAGCAGAGCAGAGCCGGATCACGTAAGGTGGAAAGATACACTGGTGTGGAGTCGGAGTGGTGCAGAGCCACGGAGGCAGCAGGATGGATGGGTTGTTAAAGCTGGACTAAAGTGTTATGGGAGAGAGGGGTTGCCACGGTTACAGCCTCAGTACCACCTGCCAACTGGGACTGTATCTGAGTAAGCTCATCTGGCTGTGCTGTATTTAACCAAGCTCCTGATCGGCAGCGCCATGATATATATGAATAAGCTCCATGCTTATTGAGAGCAAACAATCACTGAGCACACATGGGTACACAGTGCAACACTTTTAGTATCTGTGGCACTACATGCCTCAGCTGTGTGTCTGCTGCATTATGGAGGCAGGGTCGGGGCCAGTTAACTGGGCTGCATCGAGTGCTCGGAGATGCCAAGAGAAAGAAAAACATTGGGTGAAACTAAACCCAAGTAGAAGCATGGTAATGAGTCAAGCAGGGAATTAGAGACAAACAGGCATATGAAAGGGGGGACGGCAAATCTGAGACTTTCTTTGTTTCTGGCTTTTTTCTTCTCTTTACCCTCACATGTCTGAAGTAATTGATTTGCACGCTTCATGGAGCAGGGGTGAATGGAGCAGCTTGAGTGCCTTCACACATCTACAGGGTGGAGTAGCAGAGAACGGGGAGCAAGGCGGCGTGCACGGTCTGGGATGTGATCGTAAAACCCGAGCGGGGCTTTTGGCGATTCATAATCAATGACCCCGTCTAACAGGGGTCAGCAGTAATGATGAATGCATGCAGGGCAGAATCTTTGAGAGGGGAATCAAATGATTCCACTGATTTGGCAATGTGCGGTCAATTATACCCAAAGGTTGAGTCCTTCGAGGTTTATCATCCCAGCTCTGTCAGTCTCTGAGTACCTACACGTGGTTTGCCAGACAGGTGTGATGAGTAGAGTCGTTCCTGCAGAGATAGAGAGCAGATATGTTGTATGATTTGAAGCATGCAGAGGAGCTGTCATGCTGTAAGGAAATATACTGCGCGATTGGAGTGGTGCATATACTTTGGGTTGTTGGAGCAGCAAGTCCACATGTACGGTGGTCCAGCAAGCCTGAAACAAGATAGTTGGCTGGCAGCAAAGATGTATGAGACAGGGAACAAACAGCAGATGAAGGTAGAGAGGTGAGTAGCACACTGCAAGGAGGTTATAGTGAACGCAATCTGGAGGCTTAAAAAGAAAAGCACAAGCTGTTATGTATGAAATTGCAAAAGAATACAATTCAATCAGTCATTTCATCAAACTATTCAAAACAGCAGATGGCTGATTAATCCAAAGATTATGCCAAGAAAAAAAAGGAGAAACAGTCCAATCATAAAGAAGAATTCTTAAAGGAACATTTCCCAACATTTAATAGCCGTCCCTGCTTTGTTTCCCCCTGTAGATGTAAGCAGCTCTGTGTTGTATAATTACACCTTCCAATTAAATGCAGTCTACTTCGTAACTGTGTCTGTGCTTGAACAATAAATACAGCATTAACCAGCTAACAGCTACATCAAGCTGCAAAAGCAGGCTGCTAAATCTGACCATATTAAAACAGTTGTTTTCTCGCCGAAGGAATAAAAGTCATGCATTATACATCAGGGCTCTGCTACACATTCGCTGCACACTGGCGGTTGTTACACACCCTATGGCATGTTTCTGATCAATTTTTCCTCCCTTTGCCGCCAGTAAAAAGGCGTATGTGTGCGTCAGTTGATGGATTTATTGAGACAGCTGTTGAATTGAGTGCACATGAATGATTTTTGGAATAAGGTGTTGAGTTGAGTACGTTTCTACATCGTACCTGACTCACACATGCAGTAAACCTCTGGCCCCTTGAGCCTTTCAGCCACTCCCTTCTTTTCCTCTCTCCACCACTGTAAAGCAGCTTTCAAAGGGAGACTGTTTCCATGGCAACCGCTGTCATTAAACAAGCCCAATGTGAATTTATTCACAATGACCTGCAGAAACATGCTGACAGTCACAATAGGTGAGAATCAATTGATAAGAGGGATGTTGAAAGCATTTTATTCTAATGTGCTAAAGGCATCATGCCTGACAGGGTTTGGTTTCAGACTGCATTACATCTCAGATGTTTCTTTTATATTGTCCAACCTCCAGTATATATATAACTGCTCTTCATTTTAAATGGAGTAAAACAGAAGCAGTTAACTCATATTAATGAGCTCACCTGACATTCATTACCTTTTGGCTTGTCAGCTTCTCTTAATGTCATATGAGTGTATCCGTTCTATCAGGTGAGCTGTGTGTGTGTGTGTGTGTGAGTGTGTGTGTGAGTGTGAGTGTGTGTGTGTGTGTGTGTGCGTGTTTCTCCATCGGAGATATCTCAGGCGAGTGACTGACCAGACCAGACAAAACAGCTGCTGATGGAGAGGATGACAGTCTCATCACTCATTTAGTAGGACACAAGTGACAGATAATGTTAAATGGAAGGTCATATCGTCATGTGACACATATCGCAGTCCCCCTTTGAGGATCAGAGCTGTTTTATCCACTTCAGTTTGAAGGTTGATTCACAGAACCACTCGCTTATCCAACCACGGCAAAAAAAAAAACCTGCACAAATCTCATCTATGCTTCTGCTCTCACATATTCCCACAGTGGCTTGTTAGCATCATTTCAAAGAATACTTCAACGGCCTTTTAAATCAATATCTTCTCATTGTTATCAGTTCACAACAGGCCCACCACCCCCAGCTATTGTATTTAAATCAGTTCTGTGATATCAGACAATAGAGGTTAGAGCTGGAGGAGGTCAAATCTGTTTCCAGATTAATAGATTTTCTGATAGGTTGACTGCAGGAGCCCTCAGACATGAGATGAGAAAAATCAATTACCGAACGAGCGGGACTCAATTGGGTGAGGTGGCAGTTATCGGCCCGCATTAACACGGTGGAAATGAGCATGAGTCCAAATTCGGGGGAAAAAAGTCTGGAAAAAATAGAATTCAATAATCTGTGTATTTTTATAACCACTGAAGGACGGCTGCATGTGGAATAACGTATGTTACGGTGTCATTTCCTGCCCCCCCCCCCTGCCTGTTGTACAGCATATGATCTTCATTTGCTTTAAAGGGCTTCCAGATAAAAACTAATTATGCATCAATCACTTAGATATTTCCCTTGAGCTCCCATTGTACGTGTGTTTACATACAAATACTGAACCAGACTCACATCGCTAGTTACCATCGCCCGACAATTCCTCAAAATCTTGTTTTTCCAATTTTCCCTGCATCATTAGCCTCTCCTCAACCCCCTTCCTCCTCTCTCCCGGTGCACTCCTTCAGCGTGTCTCCTCCTTTGCTTTCTCTCTCTACACTTTGAACTGCCTGCATCTCTTTCATCTCCACCCGCATCGTCTGCACCCTCAGCTGCCGCCGATACCGCCACCGCCCACCCCCTGGTGTGCATGCTGGATCCTTTTTTTTCAGTTGCATTTTAATACAAATATATACAGAATGAGGAGTGTGTGGATGGGTGTGCACCCCGGGCTTTGTTATTTGCGTAGATTGTGTGTCTTATAAAGAGCATTTGCATGTTATGACCTACTAACCCAGGGATGACAGGGAACAGCACATGGCAAGTGTGTAACGGATTCGCCGTCAGGTCGGGGCAGAGAGCTAACGCACAACAACATTACCCAGCATGAAGTCATCTTCAAAGCAATCTCAGCACCTCTCATTGATAATGAATGAGACCCCCACTTCTCTTGCATCTCTCTCAGTATTCATACCTGTCAATCACGACCACAGAGCTGTTTCCTAATAGCCTCTGATGATGGAGAGTTGGGCCGTGTGGTCACTAGTACAGAACGATGTTGTCAAGAGGGAGAAAGGGCTGAATAAAAGATGCACATCGGTGAAGGATGTCAAAGTACGATCTTTCCTCTAATCCAACATGCAAACTGCAGAGTCTTGATTCTCTCATTACCTGCAGGCCACGCAGAACAGAAGCATCTTGTTTGTTGCCAAATGAAGAAGCTCATTAAGAGAGACGTGAAGATTTACGAGGGAACATTAACGCGAGGAGGGACAAACACAAAGAGATGGACCGGCTGAATGAGTTAGATGACGTCTGGGAAGGAACATAGGAGACAGAAGTGCTGAGACAGCACGGCGAAAGGGAAATGAATGTGAGCACGGAAACACAATGGCGAAGGAGGAGAGATAGGCCAGGGCAGTGGTGGTGGTGAGATGTGATGGGGTGTGGTGGTGCAAGGGGGAAAACAAAAGCAAAAAGGGGACAGGAGCTGAAGAAAGTACACAGGAAGGGAACATCAATTTGACATGCAATTACTGGAAGGAGACAAGAGAAGAGTGAAGGAGACTGGAGCAGGCTGGTAAAGATGCTGCAGACAGCCAAGGTCAGTGACTGTGTGCAGCCTGAATGAGACTATACAATGGCTGTCTGGCTCGGTAGCTGCCTTCGACGACCATCAACTCTTAATGATGCTGGCGTGCTGCATGATGAAATGAAAACGGGGACTGATACAAGGAAAGGGAGCAAGAACGTGATATTAATGCACAGAACAGGAACCGTGATTGGAAAAGAACCCTCACGAGATGTAGGGTGTACAATACGGTCCCGAGAGCACCAGGCTGCTCCTCGCTCCTTTAATTGGCCACTTGAAACTGACCATGACCACGCTTAACATCTAAGAAAGAGTCACGTTAATGCTTCACCTGTACCTCACTTCAGTTTCTTCTGGATGAAGAAAAAGGTCGGAGACTGTAGAGACTGTCAGGGTTGAAAGTGACCAATCAAAGTCATTGTTGATTCCCTCACCACCTCCAAAGTGTCAAAAGTCAGCTTGACAAGCATGTGAGTGTTGAGCAGCTGCGAGCACGCCGGGTTGGAGGGTGAGAAGCTCCCCGGGGAGGAGGCTTTCCTGGCCGAGGACAATCGCTCTGAGTGCCCTCGTGCACATGCGCCTGGTTTGTATGTGTGCAGGATCTGAGACCAATTAAATTCCCCGGCAATCCATCCACAGTTAGTTGGTCTGGACTTAAGCGGTGGACCGACCACAACATATACAGCAGTTATTAATAATGAATGAATCCTCCTTCTGGTTCGGGGGATGTTCTGTTTGATTTGACCAGGATAGTTTTTGTTTTGTTATTCTTGGTACTATATATACACTATTTATAATGAATATACAATATTTATACTGTATATACAGTTGCTATACTATATATACACTATTTATAATGAATATACAATATTTATACTTTACAATATTTATACTGTATATACAATTGCTATACCATATATACACTATTTATAATGAATATACAATATTTATACTGTATATACAGTTGCTATACTATATATACACTATGTATAATGTAATAATCTATTCCAATGAGCTGCTAATAACCACGGGGGGGGGGGCTCTGAACAGAAGAAGGAATTATCAAACACGTACTTTTGAATTAAATTGATATTTAATCAGCTTCTCCTGCAAAAAAAATTATATTATTTAAATGTATTTTAATAAAAGGAGACCTTTCTAATTCACTGATAACAGTGTTTTTTTCAAACTACAGACGACTAATGAAGAAGATAAACACGTTTCCTTCTTTGGCCATTAAAGCTCAATGTGTGTTTTTTGTTTCTTGTGTGATTAGTGTTGGTGGTTTCCCCCTAAAGGGGAAAAGCTCTCAGGATCTCTCTGGCATTTTCAAACTCTTCACACTTGTAATCATTTTCTAACTGCGCCATTTTCCTGCTTTCTTTCCTTTTCTTCACAGAAGGGTCACATAAGCAACATGCTGTGCTCTTTCGAGGCAGACGGTCGATTAAAGGTCTCAGTATAAAGCTTTCTGCTCTACTGCTTGGTGTGATGTGCTTTTCAAACCTTTTAGATATAAAAGGTTACAGATATATATATATTTTTTGTAGCTCTCTGTGTGCTTGTACAAACCCTATCAGCTGTGTGACAGTTTAAATAGACTTACATGTCGTGTGAAGTGCATTTCTCTCGTGTTTTCTGTTGACAAACATGACCTCAGTCCATCTTTGCTTTAGGCCTGTGCTGTTGTCTTCCCTCCTGTGCTTGGCAGGTATACAAGGCACCTGTGAACTAGCCTGTCCTGTGTCATAAAACTGTTCAAGCGGTCTGTTCACCTCCCTGTCTTCCTCTCCTCCGGTCTGTTCACCTCCCTGTCTTCCTCCTTCCTCATCCCTCTCTTGTGTAGTCGTTGCACTTCATGTTCTTCTACAGTTAAAACTAGATGTAGAGAATCAGGTCACACAGTATTTTCTCCTGCCACCTCTCCTCCTCCTTCTATCTGTCTCTCTTCCTCTTCCTCCTCCTGCTTCTCCACCATCTGATCCTGGAATCTGTGTTTTCCAGGTGAATGGGAAGGAGTTGTCCCGCCTCTCTGGGGATCCCACCCTGGACATACGGGACCCTGTGCTGTCCAACATACTGAGGCGGGGGGCCCGCAGACGGGCGGGCTTTACGGGAGCGCCTGCAGGGTTAGCGCCGATCACCATGGGTATGGCAGACTGTGTTGACAGCTGCACCCAAACAGACATCAGCTTCCAGCATATGCTGACTCTGGGCAAGAGCAGCCAGCATCCCTGTGGAGCTCCGCCCCCTCCCAACCCTCCGCCGTCCCCTCCGCTACCACCGCTACTCGAGCCATATTTACTCAATGAACTGTAAGTTTGTCGGAGGGAGGGGGTCCATTCCATTCTGAAGCTTCCACAATCACCTATTACCAGAATATTCTCCCTCTCAGCCTTATAGAACCGGTGTACTACGACCCAACTGACTACTTTGACATCACTCAACATGAAGTGGACAGGCAGGACGAGCTGGAATATGAGGTGAGGACCCATCAGCTGCTCAAAGCACAGACAGATGCCCTCATCATTCCTATCTAACATCCCTCCAACTCTTCTCTGAACGCACTAGGAGGTGGAGTTGTATAAGTCCCGTCAGCAGGACAAACTTGGGCTGACGGTGTGTTACAGGACCGACGATGAGGAAGATCTGGGGATCTATGTGGGAGAGGTGATGATGTCATGAGAAATTGAACTTCATCAGCTATTGTCATTTGCAATTACTGACCTTTTTTCCGTTAACAAATCCTTCTGTTATCCAGGTGAACCCGAACAGTATCGCTGCAATGGACGGCCGCATCCGCAAGGGAGACAGAATACTGCAGGTATAGTGTGGAGGGCCAAACGTCTCTTTATCATCTGTAATTGCATGGAGGAGGTTGAATATTATTACCTCTGAATGACCTAAGGAGAGATTTTCTTCAGCATTGGAATTGATTCAAGTAATTTAATTGAATCTTATTGAGGGTTTTATGCTATCTGATATCCACTCAATTTGACTCTCCTCTCTCTCTCTTGCCAGATAAACGGAGTGGACATCCAGGACAGAGAGGAGGCGGTGGCTATTCTCACCAGAGAGGACAGCACTAATGTCTCTCTGCTCCTCGCACGACCCGAGATAGAGGTGAGGAAATTGGATATGCAGTCGGCTACAAGGCTCGGATTGACTACTGACCTAAATATTGCTACCTTTTATCTCCCTCCTTACGTAGCAAGATATCACTTTAAATCCCCGGACATCTGAAGCTAGTGCTTGACATCTGGTCATGAGACTTGAAGGGAAACAAGCGCAGTCACACTAGAACAGTCAGAAAAGATATTCGGGACTTGAGAAAGCCTTCGGCGCTCTGTTTTGTCCGAGCCTGTACTCAACGTGGAGCTGCTTTGTTTTCCTCAAGGTCACTCCTTCAGTGTCTCGGGCATTGCAACACACATCAGACACCCCCTAATAACAACACCTCAACCAGATGCATTGCAAACACACACCGTGCCACATGTGGATCCGACCACGTTAATTGTTATCGCACAGCATTGTAAAAACGGGCTCGGAGAGACGCACACGCAATAAAGGTGAGGATGCAAAAATCTGTATGCAGCACACATTTGTACAAAAGGAGCCAGAGGGCACTCATTAAAAAGAGCTTCCGCAAAGACACGCACACACATACAAACCCACAGTTTAAATATGTCCTTGTATTTGGGGAGATGAGAGGCGCTACCTGTGGAAGGCTGGCATGATTTATATTGGTACGGTTGGCTCCCGCATTAACATTCAAGTGAGAGGGCGCAGAAGGAGGAATCATCAGACGGAGATGCACAAGCATAGATTAAAGCTTTATCTGCTGCCTTGTGGGAAAAGAGAGAGAACTAAAGGGGTTGTCAAAGAATACGAATAAGGATGCACATAATCAATATTTTGCCTCACAGTCTGAATGCTATTCACACTCAAATAAAACCAATTAGGCGAGATCGACTGTGCTCTCGGGAGTGAACTGTTTACTTAGTTAGGAACAAGGATTTGCATTAAATTATTTCATTGCTCAGCTATTGAGGGGACGCCAAACAAAACAGCAGAGTAAACACACGAGAGCACAGACCTCCACCACGGCCCTTTATATATATATATATAAAGAGAGAAATTATTAAATATATCACAAGAGTCATTACATGTCTTTTATCTTACAGAAAGTTTACATATATTTACCCCCTCTGTGATCATCTATGTTCAACTGCAGTTAGAGGTTGCCATGGTGATGCTTACAGCTTACATTCTACTGAGTGACACAGGGATTCTGCAGAAAGACGCCTGTCAAACTCTGGCTTGTCAATCAAATTCTGTAACTGCGAACACCTAGATTCACATATCATGAGACAACTGACTCTGCTGAAGGCAGTGATATCAAATATTTGTCCTCTTTTTAGTGTCCTTTCTGAAATTCCTGGTCTCCTTAACATTGGATTCTGTGGGGCAGTTAAAGGTTCCTGCTAATTCTTTTTATTTTGTCCCCTCTTCAACTGCAATGCCATGAACTGAATTGTTCCTGATTCGTGTTTACCCATCAGAATGACAACCAGCTGGACCCAGATGAACTGGACCTGGAGCCACTGGACAACACGGTTCATCTGCCCAGCAGTCACCGAATGATGAGTAGCACCTCTGTCCTGGGTGTTGGACCAGGCAGGGTTGCCGGTGGAGGGATGCGAGGTGGCCACGGTTGCACACTGAACAGGGATTCGCCTGATTTGCTCCAGACGGTGTTGAGCAATAGCCAGGAGCTGGACAGCGGAGTGGGCCGTACAGATGAAAGCACACGCTATGAGGAGTCTTCAGAACATGACCTTCTGGGAGACGACCACACGAGTGCCTCCAACACAAATGCCACCAATACACCTGGCAGCATGCGCAAATTTCTATCCTGCCGAGGGGATACTCCGCCCTTGCTGCACTACCAGGACCTTCAGTTCAGCACTGACTCCCTCTTGGGCCTGGACTGTGTCAGTGGAGGAGGGCTAGAACAAATGGAGAGGGCCTACATGGGAGACCCTTTGATGATGATGATGCCTGGGCTGACTGAAGAGGAGTGCGAGAGGTACAAAGAGCTCCTGGAAATCAAGTGTTATTACGAGAAGAACAGCAACAACCTGATGATACTGGGAGGTCAGGGACAGGAACAAGAGGAAGGGGGTGTCTCACTGGATGTGAATAGGAATGAGAGCCTGACCCAGCATGAGATGGCCCTGCTGGAGGAGGAACTGCGCCACTTGGAGTTCAAGTGTCGTAACATCCTGAGGGCGCAGAAGATGCAGCAGCTGAGGGAGCGTTGTCTGAAGGCTTGGCCTCTGGAGGACAAGAATGGAGCAAGCGCAGGAGCTGGAGTAGGAGCTGGACGCTTCGACGTGACCGGAAATTTGGTTAGCGAGGAGTCCTGTCACCACGCTCTCTCCGATATCAATGAGCTCCCAGAGAGGGAGCGCTCAGATAAGGACAGTACGAGTGCCTACAACACAGGAGGGGAAAGTTGCAGGAGTACCCCTCTGGTCAATGAGCAGTACCCTTCAGCCTCGACACAGAGCCTAGAAAGACAAGAGTCTCCTCTCTCAACAGCATCCTCTGGGCAGCGAGAGGGAGGAGCCAAGGCTGAAAGAGGGGATGGCGTACATGCAAACCTCAACCAAGCCTTCTCTCCCCACAGCCACAGGAGAGGAGCTGAGGCTAAGGCATGCAGCTCTGGAGATAAAATTAGATCTCTCTCCCGGGATGGAGGAAGCAGGAGGGGCTCAGATGGAGGGGTGAGGCGTAACGCAAAAGGCAATGGAGCTAATGTCAGGCCTGGCGGACGCAGTGCAGAGAACAGTCCTTACTTGTCCCGTCGTCAGACTGATACTAAGCCACCGCAACGCTACCTGAGCTGCATGCAGCTGAGGTCTCCCTCCACATCTGAAAGGCTTGGTGGACTCGGAGATGCTCACCGAGAGGGCAGCATGGTGGCTAGTGGAGACGCCAGCCCTATGAGTCTGGGTAGCACATGTAAAGATGTTGCCCAGGTCCAAAGTGCCATACCAATACCCTTGTCCCCTCCATTGCTGCCTGCCTCTCCTCGTATGGAGTGGAAGGTGAAGATCCGTAGCGACGGCTCACGCTACGTGGCCAAACGCCCTGTGAGGGATCGCCTCCTGAAGGCACGTGCCATGAAGATCAGAGAGGAGCGAAGTGGTATGACAACAGACGACGACGCGGTAAGTGAAATGAAGATGGGCCGTTACTGGAGCAAAGAGGAGCGCAAGCAGCAGCTGCTTAAGGCCAGAGAGCAGCGCCGCCGCAGGGAGTTCATGATGCAGAGCCGTCTCGACTGCCTGAGAGAGCGTGAGAAGGACCAGTGCAGCAGTGGTGGAGGACAGCAGGTCACCACCCTCCAGCAGGAACCCACCTCCATCCTGGAGCTGTGCCACCGCAGGAGCACGAAGAAGCGCAGTCGCAGAATCCTGGACAACTGGATCACTATTCAAGAACTCCTGGCGCATGGGAGCAGGTCTGCTGATGGGAAGAAGGTCTACAACCCCCTGCTGTCTGTCACCACGGTCTGAGATGGGTGGCTGAGGATTAAAGAGATCAAACAAAGTGCCAAAATGTTTGATATCCGCCTATCAGATGAAGACAAGCGTCTTTGGGACACCTTCGCACAAATATTTATAGAAACACATTGGGTAGGTTGCTGCTGTAAGTTTCTTCCGAAACAGAAAGAAAAATACTCACATCAACAAAATTGTGGATTTCAAGCCTAAATTTCATAAATGAACTCTATTCCTTTTTCCATTTTGTCCGGTTGAATGAACTTAAACCAGTGAGGAGACACGTCCCAGCCATATTTTTTATGCTGTACCTCTCACACAGTGCGACGCTTTCATTTTATATAACAAACAGTAACCAGCTTGGCGGATTTCAAATCTGGATAACAGTCAATGCACAAAGCAGTGGACAGACATATGGTGGAAATAGAGCACATGTAATAGTTTTTCAAACCCACATTTAGCTAGAAGGGTGTAGCGAGGCAGCGAAAAGCACATAGAGGAGAGAGGGCACCATCTGCTGTTTGGTACAAGTACAAAAATCTGTTGTCTGAATTGCAGCCTGGATAAAATATAGAAGTGAAGGACCATGCAGCTGTCAAAGAAATGTGAGGAAAAGCCAAGTGAACCTTTGTCCATACAAGACTGATGTTAAAAAAAAGAAAAAAGCAGCGTGTGCAAGTTCATGTAGATATGACGATGTGTTTTCATCCTTGCAGTGCTCGTGTACAAATGCTCCTTAATTTCTACAAACAGAACAGAACATGGTCAGACGTTTTTTGATACAGAGAGCTGAGCTGTGCCTTCCTCCCAGGCAGACTTGACTGTATAGCACAATTTTCAAGGCGATACAAAAAAACCGCTGGAACACTGTCACTACAGCACAAAACTGACAGGCTTCACGCTGTAAGGCTAACTGTGTCCTACAAAGCACCGAACCTGCTTAAGATTTCATCGAAAAGCCACATTTGTCGTAATATTTTATGTCTCATTTGCTACTTTGAAATGTCCTGCTAGCTTTCTCCAGACCATTGTGGTTTGGTCAATATGCAATTTTTTTTTTTTTAACGTCGACTGTGAATGAGCCTTTTTTTTTTTTTTTTTACCGCAAATGAAGAGTTCTTGGCTACGAAACATTCCTTCAGATATGGTCTGCAGCTACCAACCACGTGTTTGTTGAGATTAGTTGCTTTGAGACCTCCATCCTCTGGATAATGGCCAGTCTGCAGAGTATCCAGATAAAATGACCCAACAATGGTGTGTCTTACTTACAAGCCTATTTTTTCTCCATTTGACTTACGTGCATGTTTGATATATGAGGCTGATCTTTTCAAAGTACTTAAACACTAAAAGCCTTTAATATACTGTAATTGTGTTTGTGTCTTTCTATGAAAAGTCCTAGCATAGAAGAAAAAACATGGTGTACTCGTTTGTTCAATATTGTGATGTCCAGTGTCCGGCATTTTACAGTGAAAGCTTTTCTAAATAAATGCTGTGATCATGAACAATGTTGTTGTGGTGATGTAGCTGCTGCTGCTTTGTGTCCAGATGGTTACAATTCAATATAAGAAAAGTCACTTTGGATGAGAAATAACGAGTCAACATCTCCTAAACAATTCTAAACCTTTATTTTTCTAACAAGAGTGAAAAGAAACAAAGGCAACATTAAAATGAAAAGTTTATACACAAACTCACGACAACTGTGTGTCTGCAATATCAATAATAATATAATAATAATAATAATAATATAATCATTTGAACCCAGGAAACAAAAGAAACTGTGACAAAGTGAGTTACACTGAAGTTACCTTAATTTGCAGAGAGAACGAGGGAGTAGAAGAGGTCAACTTGAAAGGATAAAGCTTGGAGTCAAGGGGATGGGAACTTTAAAAAAAGGCTTCAAAAGGAAGGGGAGGGAACCGAAGAGTCAGGAGGAGAAAAGAGTTTCATTTTGGGAAAGTAGCACCAAAAACATCAATGCCTGTTTTTAACACTTCCCAAAATAAGTTTATTCAAAATGCATGTCCTCTCAAAACAGCGTCGAACACAAGATTCAATACAACTAAAAAAATACAAGTGTAACCACGGTGCTGTTATCTAAGATCAGCTGTCAAAACCTTCTGCTGTACCTCAGCTTCAGGTCTCATGCCCAAACAGAACAATCTAAATAAACCCATAGCTTATCCAACTTCAACAGGTGGGCTTAGGTGAGGTGGAACTGTAACAGCCGGTGTTTCGACAGGCTTCAGTTGAAATAGCATTTAATACAGTTGGGGTAACATAGCATACTGACTGACCTCGGAGACTATTCTAGACCAAAGACACTGCTAATACAGTAAGTCCCACATCAGTCAAACAGTCTCAGTATGTTCACAAGGAAGAAAGGAAGATGGGCCCTGCGAAGGTGGACAATAATTTGTGGAAAAACAACAGGGTGGGAGAAAAACCATGGGGCGAGATATGGCTGAGTTCGGGGTGAAAACGGTGGAGTGTAGAAGAAAGAGTCATCGCTCTGTTAGTGTCTGCATGAGAGAGGGATGAGGAGGGAGGTATGGTACAAGGAAGGGGGGATGTCCTGCATCTTTATTACTTGAAATTGTCTTCTAGCACAGAATGCTTTGTCCCCTCAAAACGTCCGATTGCACGGAGCTCCAGCGCTGACTGTATCACAAAATCTGTAATGAGAATGATTAATTAAAATTTCATTAAAATTATTGCCAGTTTAAAAAGCTAAAACAAGTCAGGCGTTTCTTTACCTCTGGATGTCCGTGGTCAGGTAAGTGAGGAGACGGGCTGTGGCTGAGGGGACAGGTTTTCTTTGACTCTGAAGCATCCAGGGAGGCGACGCCTGCCCCGTCGCCCCCTCCTCGGCTCTTTCTCTTCCTTCTGGAGTCCTTGGTCCGTCCACGGCTGGTTCGTCTCTGCTCATCAAGCTCAATCTAAGAGAGAGATGGAGGACAATAACATTAGAAGAGAAGAAGATGACACACGAGCAGCAACATGTTTCTCTTCACAAACAAGGAGACAATAATTTTACATAATGTGATTATAATTCTGTTGAATTGAATCAATGCAAATTCCTGGGAGTGGACTAGGTTATGTAGTATAGTTCGATAACAAAATCAATCTTCATGAGCTGACTGATTCTAATCTGACGATATCGTCCTTTCATAGACATGCATGGGTTTGTGAAATACAGCCAAAAGTTGTAAAGTCTTATTTCCCACAATATACCTTTAAATGAACCCCTGTACGTGAATATGAGCGATGCTGTACGTCTTGACTTAGCAGCAGCGGACCATGAGTTATGGTTCTGACCTTTATTCATTAACAGTGAAATATTACTGCATTGCTGAAGGTGAACTGGATCTTACTTAAACAGGTCATCTCTTGGATTGGAATGTTCTTGTAAATTTATGATCACTTGAATAATAAAATAAGATTTAATATCCTGACCTGAATGAGTGTATGCAGAGTTTCTCTGGGTGGATCAGAGGCAGCTTGCAGGACTCGGTTGATGATGTGTGTCTGGTCCAAGGAAACCTCAAGCAGATCTCCTTCCAGCTGCAGCTCCTCCAGCTGGCTCCTGGTGGCTGATGAAAGTTCCACTGCATGTCCTTTCAGAAAAGGCAGCAAAGCCAGCAGAGACCCCACTCCTGACAAGGGCACAGAGAGAAAACAAATTCAAGACTGGTGTCTGTGGGACACAATAAACAACTCGATTTTGACAGTTACTTTGGAATTAACCACCTTACCTATAACATTGGATTTCTTGCTGATGCCATTTTCAAATCCAACCTGAGGATAAAAAACATCATATAAGACAGGCAAGGAACTACCACAGTGTTTGTGTGTGTGTGTGTGTGTGGGGGGGTTATTACACATGTAATAATCCAGGCTGGTATGATGTCAGTTAATAGTTTACACCGTTGGTCAGTTCAATATTAAAAAGTCATAATAAGGTGTTAACCTGAGTGTCTTTGCGTTCCTTGGTGTCCTTTTTAGGAGAATCCTCTGTCAGATCAATGACTCCCTCCTCTCCTTCCCCTCCCTCGGAGTCAGATAAAACTATCACCGAGCTCCCTTTTGTCTGCTTTTCCATCTTGTCCTGTGTTTTTTCTGCTTTGCAATGGGGCGTCTCCTTTAGTTCTTGTAGCCTCTGGAGGGCCCTCTGCAGCTCTGGCATTTCAAGTGCCTCCTTGGCGCGGCCCTGCCAGGTGATGGCTCTCTCTGTGAGACACTGCAGCGCCTCTCCCTCAGGCAGACGCACTGGTAGCCTCTGCAAAGCGACAAGCAATGCCAGGATAGTTTCCAGGCGTGGACGCCGTGACCGCTGGCAGTGTGGACATAAGAAACTCGAGTCCCAGTCCCACCAACAGTGGGGGTTAACCGGTGGTCCAGATGAGGAGAGCAGGGGAGGGAAGGGAACACAGCCGCCGTGGAACCAGTCCTTACACAAATGGCAGCGGAGTTGAGGGGAACGAGGCTGCCCGGCGCAGACACACACAGACTGAGGAGGGGTGGTGCAGGTGTGGTTACTGTTACCGTTCTCTTTTACAGAGTTCTCTGAGTGGCAGGATGTGTCTGTTTCCATGGTGTCGTCCCACCTCCCCTTCTCCTTCTCCTTGTAACTTTCAGCGTTAAGTCCACTTTTACACATGTTCAATTTCTGTAACCTCAGTAGTGCCTCTTTCTCCTGGTGCTCCCCTTCTTTGAATGCCATCACCTAGAGACAAGGCCCACTAATCAGGTTGATGTAATAACTACTATACAACTATTAAATAAATATAAAATATACCAAAACAAGAGCAAAATTTCTGAAAAGATTAAAAAGATAATATCATGCTTTGCACACTCACAATAGCTGCAGGGTCCCTCAGGTCCTGAGCAGAGAGGCCCAGAGTGTTGGTATCAGAATCATCTAATGGTTCATCCAATGGTTCTGACTCAGCTCGCCTCTCTCTCCTTTTTGCACATGGACACAATACCTGCAGGCCAACATTGGAGTTTAATGCATGCTTTCATGAGAGATGGCAGACCTCTTGTCCTTGGCAGAGGTCTGCAATCTCCAAGTGCACATCTAGTTATTTATCCTTATTATGTGCTTTAGATCCCATGTATCCTGCTTTATGTTGATCTGGTATGTCTTTGTAAAGCATTTTGTATCCCCCTTTTTGAAAAGATTTCAGTTCAATACTTCTGCCTTGGAATGCCCACCTCAAGAAGACTGTGCTGAGTGCTCTTCTTCAGGAAGGTCTTGCTGGCCTTGTCCCTCCAGGAGTGAGCGCTGGCAACCTGCAGTTCCAGCAGTCTTAGCTCCTCCATGAAGACAGGCAGGTCCCTTCCAATTGCAACCAGACCCTCCAGGTCATCCAGACATGGGTAATGTTCCCCGTTCTACAAAAATATGAAGTACAGCATATTTCAAAATAGTTTCTTTTATGTAATTCTGACGCCTATTTAAAAGACGACAGACTCGTTTTACCTGGATTTCTTCGAGGTCTGTTACCCAAGCCTGAGCACGGCTCAGACAGCCCTGCAGAGCGAGAATGTTGGGCAGCTTGACAGGGATGAGCTGGGCTTCATTTACTATTGCCTCTAATGTGGAGAGAGGGTGCTTTTGCCTAAAAGAAATAACATGACAGAGACTTTGACATCTTCTGAACAGGACAGACTGGTTATAAATTATGAAAGATCCTGCTGCTAGTTAGATGTAGGATAAAGTGTGTGGTTTGACTTGTTTGTGGTACCTCTGTTCAAGGCAGATCTGGGCTTTCTCCTCCCAACGTTCAGCGATTGTGAGCAGCTCCTGAAGTTCAGCCATGGCCGTCTCCACAGACACACTCTGAGGCACGTTGCAGCCTGCTTCCATTAGGTTCCTCAACACAGCTAACGTCACCTCCTGCTTCTCGCCACCTTCTGTGCCCAAGGTACGTCTAACCTCTGCCAGCCAGCGGCCTTGCTCCTGAAGGCCCTGGAGTAAATTACACTCTGGTACCACCACAGGCAGCTTGCCCCCCTGCTCCAACAATGTCTGCAACTGCTCAGTTGGTAGGGAGTCCCTCCTCCAGTCCCTGTCATTGACCAGGACTTCAGCCTGGCTCTGGAAATCCTTCACTGTCTGAAGAACCGCCTGGAAGATGGTTACAGATATAAGAGTTAAGCATTTAACCTAAGTTAAATATAAAATACTACTATCTCTCTGTTTGTGTTCAGTGTGACTTATCACTTGTAGGTCTTACCAGCACTTCCGCCAACTGGGTCATCACACAAGGCAGGTTTTGCATCGTCTCTATCAAGGATTTCAGCTCCACCAAAGTCATTTTACCTTCACTAAAAGACAGGAATATGTAAATGCTGAGTAACTACTGAGTGAGTGGAAATGTTGAGCTTGTGTTTCATCCTACCTGGTCTTTGGGTTAGTGAGGAACTCAGTACTCGTCTGTCGGCAGCGCTCGATGTCTTTAAGAACTGTGTTGAGTTTCCGGAGAAGCTCGTTGTCAGGAAACTTTCTTTCTGTTGCCTCCGTCTTAAGCATTTCCAGATCATCAGTTCCTGCAGTTTAATGACAACTTGGTCATACAACGTTCTTTTGAATTTTCTTGCCATTAAAAAATGACTGAAACAATGTCAGGAACTTTCAGGAATAAATTGACGTCTGACCTATCTTGTTTCCCTCCTCTTGCTCAAGTGCCTCCTTCACTCTGTTGGCCCATGAGTCAAAGGACTCAGACCGAACCTTTAAACGATGCAACATGGCTAACAACTCATCCAGGGTATATCTGTATCTGCAAGGGGAACAGATAACAGAAAACATTAATACAGAAGTAGACGTGTGCTTCTTTTCACATCTTCGAATTGAACAGCAGCCATCCAATAAAAAAGTTGTGTACAACCAGTTAATATATTAGCGCTCAGTGCAAAGATAAACACAGCCACACACAAGACAGGAATACCTGAGGTAGAGTTTGTCGGTGGGGCAGTTGCACAGGTCCTGAGTGTGATACAGACACACCAAATGCTCGGGGCAGTTTGAGCATGCCAGAGCCGAGAGGAAGCACGTGGTCTTGCATTTATCACACTGTCGCTCATCGTCAGGCAACAGCTCAAATGCCTCACGCTCTGCTTCTGTGATACCCTGCAGGTACGGCAAAGAGTACAGATGAAACCAATTCCAATCAACATGTCGATTAACATAAAAAAACCTATTATTTGATAGACAAATGAACACAGATGGAGAGCACTACACGAGATCTTTTCCTGTGTCTCACCCTCTCCATCAGACCCTTGCGCAGCTTCCTCTCCTCCTGAACAATAATGAACATCTCCCGGTGTGTAGCTGCAGCCAGGTTCAGGTCTAGTTTTTCTGGGCTAGCAGCCATTTTACAGGTGAGTTCTTCGTGGGAGAATACACAATACCTCCTGAGACGTCGATAGTGCTCGATACAGGAACGACCAGCAGGCAGCTAAAGAAATAAAGGATAAAAGCAGAGAAGATATTGATCATGCAGTCTTATACAATTTTCACCTAGATGGTGTCTGTACATGGGCACAGAGTTCATGTTTCTTTGTAAAAGCTTTTTAAAATGTACTGTGAGGGCTGTGCTCATTGTTTGCAGGCCTGTAACAGCTAGTTAGCGTCCATTGCTAGCATAACCTTGTTGAGCTGCGTGTAACTTGTATTATGTGTAAGAAACAAGGTTTAGCCACACTGCTTCTGGTTTGACAGCACCAGGCAGGTGACTGGTGTGTTTACAGTGTTTGCATGCAGGCAACGGTTGTCTTAGCATCGTACTGGCAAAGGGATAATAAATAGCATTGCCACTGACAACAGGTGTCACGTTTCCAATCATTGGCGATCGGAGTCGGAGCCACAATAAGCCAGAAGACAGTTGTCAGTGCTTTTTTGTGTGGGAAAATGACAGTGTAAACACCACCGTCAACAGACGTACCCAGTCAGCAGTGCAGAAGTTGACAGCTTCAGCAAAGTTATATCCTTGATTGAAGCCACTGTGGTACGCTCTGGGGAAGGTGATGACAAACTCACCAGCACACTGGTTGGTGCGTACAACCTGCCAATCAAAGACAAAGAGATCATTACATATATATATATATGATATTTATACATAATACAAATTTGAACAAACAATATTACGTCTCTGTATATATATTTCTATGAGACTGACCGGTACGCCATGAGCCATGAGAATATTGGGGTTCATGATAGTGACCAGTTGGTGTAGGAGGTCAGGCTGGAACTCAAACAGCTCAGGCGTCAGCTTCTTCATCACCTCCTCAAGTCGTTCAGCTGCCACAGACGGAACCCCATACCAAGTCTTGGGTTCGCCCCTGGAGATGATAGATCAGAGGGGTAATGAACAAAGGGGTGGAGAAATGCACATAACCTTTGAAAAAAGACATTAGTGCCTTTACATTATTGCTTTCTGACTAAACAGTACATAACAAGCTTCCCGTACCAGTGCAGGTAGTTGATGGAGTAGCTCCAGTGATCCTCAATGTGCCAGCAGAAAGCTGAGAAGACCATGCCTACATAAAGCCAGGGCACCTTCATCCCAGAGATATCTCCATTAATATGACACAGGAGTGACTGTTCCAGCACAGGCATCACATTCAAGTTCCAGCCAGAGCGGGAATATTCCTGACAGACAGACAAAAGTATACAATAAAAAATAAGCACTGGCGTACTTAACCAGAATAATAATGCATGCAATTATTTCACATCAGCACGGGTGAACAACTAATGCGGGTACCTCCTCTTCATCTGTCAGGATCCTCTTGCCATTGTTCATCGGGAAGCCACTGCCGAACTCTTTGGAGTGTATGTCTGCGCCATACTCAACAGTCACGTCCTCTTCAATACTACCGACCAACCTCCAGAACTCTCTCTCAACAAGCTCAGTGGGAACCATCTACACAGACAAGCAAACACAGGCATCGGCATTATTCTCTCACAAAATCACCAGTCAGAGCAGAGGCGTACTTCATAATGTCTTGTGTGGGTGTTCTTACATGGACAGGCATGTTAAAGTAATCTGCCTTGAAGGCATCTGCCATTTCCCCAAAACTCTGCAGAGTGTACTCTCGTGTAGCTTGTTCAAAACCAAATGCTTCTGAAGGTTTCTTGCACTCCTGAAAGGGAGACAATCAAAGCAGGAGTGAGTCTTATGCGTTAGGAGAAACCTAACAAAACACAGTAGCAATATTACAGACACAAACACTTCTTCAAACTTCTTTTAAGATAAGATAAACCTTTATTTGTCCCACAACGGGGAAATTTACATTACAGCAGCAAAGTGGATGCAGACAACAAAGAGCATTTAGAAAAAGTGAACAAATGAATAAGTACAGATGCAAGTCCGACTGATATAACAAATAGGCTACATAGAAGCTTACGTACCTCTGCCACACACTTTGGGCATCTCCAATTGCCTTTTGGAGGTTCAGTGAGTGGGGGCAGTAGACAGTATGTGTGGTAGTTGTCATCACAGCCATCACACAGCAAGAGCTTCTCGTCATCATCTCCTCGACCACACATCCGACACACAAAGGAATCCACCTTTGAAAAAGTAAGAAGGATTGTTCCTTAAGTGTAAAGCGAGGTTAATATCTATATATAATGTGAGCAACTTTGGATTTTACTCTCTTCTTTGCGTCCTTTGGTCTACTTACACACTGTGGGTTGTTGAGGTTGCGCCGGAGCCTCATGGTCATCTTGGTGCAAGGTCCCTCCATGTCATTTTCCTCATTGTTCTCTTTCTTATCCTCTTCCTTTACTTCTTCTTTCTTCACTTCTGCCTTCAGTTCAGCCTTGACTGTGATGCTAGAGGGAGGCAGTTGGGGACTCGATGTTCCCCCATCACTCGGCTTTTCTTGCGCATCCAGGGGCTCCCCTTTGACTGGGGTGTCATCGGGAGCAGAAGGGACGTTGTCCTTAATGGTTACAGTTTGAGGAAGCTCATCTACAAGATGAGGAAGAGTGTTCAGAATCAGAGGTGGTCAGTTACCAACATCAGTACACATTTTACAGTCCACAAGCACGCTGCATTAGCTGGGTGGCTGTAACCAAAACAACAATCTTGAGGTGGCACTTACCTTTCTTCCTCATGCCTCTGTCCCTTGCCACTAGTCCAAGTCCCATCATCTTGGGTCCTGCACCATAGATCTGCAGCTTCTTCAACTCTGGGTTCTTCTCTATGTCCTCCTCTGTAGGTTCCGGCTGTGGATGAAATTACATGTTAATCATGAAGAATAGGCAGAGTGCCGCTAATCTCCAAAGCACACAGAGCAAAGCAAAGCTCTTTGCCAAATGCAGAACAAAGAGTTAAAACATAAGAGCATAGCGTTGCATCACAAGAAGGGATTATTCTAGGTTAGAACGTAAGAAAATCACAGTGAAAGCTTAAAGGTTAAGACCCACCACCACAACACAAAATCACCAGCAGCTGCAATCATACAAGTAGGGTAAGTAGGGTATTGTTTACATGTTTACATTATTGAGTTATAGTCTAGTATATGTAAAGCCCTGATATGAAAAAAAATCCAGGTCAAACAGTCGAATGTCGTAAATGTCTTTGTTATGTGAAATGTTTGCTGAGGCAGGTTTTTGCCTGCGGCGTATATATTAACATTAGGTAACTCTGGGGCATTGAGACATCCGACCATGACTGTAGCTCTCAATCTGAGCTGGATAAACCTTTTTCTATGCCAGGATTTCTCTCTACCTTCCTGCTCACTGTCACCGGCTGTTCTTCTAGCAGCCTACACAGATTGAGCTGCTGTCAATTCCCCACAGAAACACACAATTCTCATTTCTTTCCAATCACCTGTGCTGATCTGTACTATCATTTATAAAATTATATAATGTTTATTTTCCATTCTGTTTCTTTGCCATGTCAGCAAAATGTCTCATGCTTCAATAGTTAGCGGATTACTATTCCAAGTGTTTTAAAATCTAATATGATTAAATCTTCTGGTCAGAGTTCTTTCCTTCCTGGTTTTAATCATCCTTCAAACACAAATATCCAGGTTACATCACAGCTGGCGCTCAGTATGAACAATGCAGAGAAGAAGACTGAATAAGTCCCGTTCTGTTCAGTTGTTTGTTTTTTCTCTACACTACACACACTTCGACTCGTGTCACACTCCATTTTAGTCGTCTAGACTTCTGCATTCTTTTCCGAAGCTTAATGCTCATCAAGTGATCTGTTACCAAATCAAATAATAGCTGAAAATTTTAATGATTGTTATTTTACAATTCATCCTCTGGATTAAATTATTTTTTTGCATTTCTGTGAACATTTGTAATCGTTAATGTAGATGGAAACAGTATGTCTAGAAATAAAAAGGCACAAAAATCCGGTACGCTACCATTTTGAAAAGGGTCAAAATCAGAAATTGTCTATACCACTAAGTAAAAATCACCTGCTACCATGAATAAGCCATTGTTACACATGCTTCATTACAGAATAAATGTTTCACACTGGTTTCCAATCTTGTCACATGAACACACTTCCCAACATTGTCTGCACCAAAAATTCAATGTGCAATCAGAATGAAATTCGTGTCCTCACAGCATCAAAATTCATGTGATGTGTCGTTACTAGTGTGATTCATAGCACTCATCACTCTTCTATTAGCACAGTTTAAGCAAAATTGATGACACACGATGTTTATCCCAAAAAGGGCAATGTTGATTTCTGATGTTGAAGCCTGTAAAAAGTAGTCCTGCTTTCAGATGTTATCTATGTGTCCATACATGTGTTCCATTTTTTCTGCTACCCTGGCAACCAAACTTTGATGACGAAGAGACAAGGACAACATAACTAGACTTAGAGGCCGACTGTATAGTCCATCAATGTAGTTGTTCTTTAAATGCTTCCACACTTTTACTGTGTTCAGAATAATGTAGCATCCCAGCAGACTATAAAGCTGTGTAATTAAAACGCTATTAAATTAAAAAAAACCTCATCTCTTATGTATAAGTGCACTCAAAGACCACACATGCAGCCATACTGTTGGCTGCAGTAGTAAGTAGACTGCAAGGCAAAACAGCAAAAGTGCAAAGGCACACAGACAGCCCAGTGATGAAGCATCTCAAGCCAAGTGCAACCACAAAGACAAAGCATGAGTGAAAAGGAGAAAGCTAGCGATTGAAATCAGAAATCCAATTGACAAATGGCCATAAGGAGAATTATTCGTAAGGCTGAAGTAAACTCTGTAATTTAGGTCATCTCGAAAACATTGGTACAGGGATGTAAAATTACACAAATTAATTAATGACAACACCAGATAATCAAAAGGAAGCGTCCCTAATATAACACCTTGAAATGCAAGTCCTGTTAGACAATATAGTGACCAGAATCCTCATATGAATATCTAATGAAAGTCCTGGCAATTGAAGCAAGTCTGTGGAAAAAAAACAGCTTCTGTAACAGGAGTAGGCAGGACAGGGAATCGTCCCAGAGAACTCTGTGTTCACTGGTCTACAGCAATAATGGTGTTTTAAAAACTTGCTTCAAAGGCCTTTTATATCAACATGAGCTGTTGGTGGACGGCTCAACAGTGAGAATTACTGACCAGATGTAGTATTGCATGTTAATCAAAATGTTTTAGTGGTTAGTTTAAAGAAAAACGTGGATAAGTTCAGAAAGGGTGAGGTGGTCAACGTAAAGAGGCAGGAATGGAGCAAGGGCTGAAGTTGAGCTCATACGCTCAAGAGGCAGTACCGCAGAGATGAGTGGAGAGCCAGTGGTGAGAGGACTGGGGGCCAGATCCTCTGGACCCTGCAAGGGGAGACAATAACAGCGACAATAAACTAAAACAAGAGGAAAAGGGATGAAACAGGAAGGGGAAGAGGCTGGCGAAAACAGAGCCAGTAGTTGTAGGGAAAATGTCACTTGGACCTATCATGAGACAAAGATCTCATCTGATGTGGAAACTGGATTTAAATACTAATCTGTCTCTTTCAAATTGTCATCAAAACATTACTGATGAAAATCAATTAAAATTATTGCAAAAATGAATTGTCGTAATGCATCATTTGAGGGCACTTTTTGTTTACTGTGCCGCCTTGCAGACCAGTATGTTGTCTGAGATATATATTGGTGTTGACTGATGAAATTTATGATACTATAAAAGAAACATGAATACATCATTTCTGTTCTTCACTTAACCCTGACAGGTATGAGATCATGTTTCGTTTAAGTCTCTGGAAGTAATCATCTGATGATTTCTTGAGAAATCTATTTTAAAAAATCAGGGTCAAACATGATTTTGCTCTCACTAAGGGAGTAACTATGCAAACGAACATTATTTTACAGCTTAATGAAGGCGGACAAATTACCTTCCACCTACAAGCATTACATACTCAGACCATGAATGGACTAATGATACTCCAGGAGTCGGGTATAAGGGGGGAACATGAAGCGTTGTTAGCTTATGTAGCAAGCATGGAATAAAATAGAGGCCTGGTTGTGCTGTGTACTAAAAAATATTTACTATACGTCACAAAAATGTATATCTGTTCAACGAAGGAAAAGACAAAAGAAACCATAGAGTAGAAAGCAGTAATAGCAGAGAAAAACATAGGTGCAAAGCAGGATGGGAAGTAAGCAAGCTGGAATGCGCTCTGAGTGCACGGTCACATCTTCCAAACACACACTGTACCCAAAGCACGAGGGAACAAGGGATCAACATAGGAAGCATGACATAACATGACAGCATGAACACACGAGAGGACTGTCATCCTCCAGACACTGACGAAGATTGGTTTTATCGTGTGTTCTTCTTGTTTCCCAGTAATGTTGACTGCTCTGTCAATGTTATTTATAGCAGAACTATGTTTGAATACATAAAAGGAGAGTGGCAGCCTTTTTTTAGTTTACTTTCCAGAATAGCAAGTATTAATACACAATACACTGAGGTTCAGACTCAGTGGTTGTAACTCATGGGAACTGGAGCGGATGTTGAGATTAAACTGTAAAAAAAAAAAAAAAAAAAGACTGTAATCACAAGTGAACAAATACAGTTAATATCGTCAGTGAAGATGATTTGTTGGACCTGTGGGAAAACTCTGTTATTATATTTCGGGATAGCCTGAGTGCCTCCCGGAGAAATGATTCTGCGCATTCAATTTTACACTTTTAAAACAGTGCCAATGGCATACAAACTCCTCTGAGAAGATCAGTTGCAGTTAACACATCCGTTTTTTGTGATCTTATAAGCGTTCAGTATATCAACAACTATCCTAACAGAAGTGGTCATCTACTTTGATTAATCACATTTTCAGGCAAACACAGATATTTTATCCAAGAAATAATATTTAGGTAACCAAACTATTCAGAGTTAGAGTTCAGTGCAGAGCTCCTGGTCACAGGGATATGCAGACGTATAGAATTACAATTATATACATGTGACCGCACTCACATCAGGCTGGCAGCGATTCGCTCTGCGTCCATAGCTGCTCATTTTGGATGGTTGGACCGACTGCCGCAGAGGGATGGAGTGAGGCTTGTACTCTTTATCCACTTCTTCACCATCATAGTGCTTTGGCTTGCAATGCTAGAAATTACGTAAGAGAGTTTTAATTAAAACAATCAACGTGAGCTGATTACCATTGCTTATACAACGAAAGAGAAACAAGGATGTGTCATTATACCGGCAGGCTGGTTCCAGACTGGAACATTTCAAAAGGGTACACAATTCTCTCGTAGTGCGAGCGCAGAAGGGAACCAATGTTCTTGCCCGGAGGGTAGCCAAGCCTCTGGGCGACACGAGCCCAGCGCCGTTCTTTACAGACCATCTCAAAACCTCCTTCATCTGTCACAACCTGGAACCAAAGAGCATTTTTTAATATTAATATTTTGAATATATTAATATCACAACACATACTTGAAGATTTTTTCCTAGTGGATACAATTCATATTCACCCTTGACAAACCGAAGAGATCAAGGATCCGCCTTTCGATGTGTGGGATTTTCAAGGAGGATGCCTGAATCTCCCAAAATCTGGCAATACGGTCCAAATAGTTAAGCTTCACTCTGGTCTCTGCCTGAAATGAGAGGTATGAGGGACAGCCATGATCATAATGTCCAGTTACACAAACAACTTCCAACATTTGGTTCAGCCGTCAACAATTAACAATATTGAGGGAAAAAGGGGAAGTTACCTCCAACTCATTAAGCCTCTGGATGCGGGGTGTGAAGCGGAAGGTGTCCAGCTCCACTGAAAATGGCGGTTGCCAATCCTATTTTGGGACAGGACATGCAAGTACACTTTTAAGATCATTTCATAACACTTACTAAGAACAAATGGACATAGAAGATTCATGACATGGATACCTTTGTTTGGTATTAACCCTGGTGTTCAGGTTTAAGCAGTAAAGATAACTATGGGCAGCTTCACCAAAGGAAGTGAAGCTCCTACTTACAACAATGTAACTATTATTGTTAGAAATGATACCTTAATTATGTTCAGAGCATGACTTGTGAACCCTAAATTGACAGAACCATTGTGTAACTAGCTTTGTCAGACTGGTTCTACAGGATCAATATGGTTGTTTAGTACAGCCAGCTAACTCAAACAAGACCTCACAAAGGAACACTGAAAAATAAATATCTACTCTCACATGGCAATTTTGTGTTATATTTAAATAAAACTCATGTAGTATAATACACAGACCTACAATAAATCCTTCTGTGGGTTTCTAATGGTTATAACAGTTTTATTATAAGTATAGTATAGTAGTATAGTATAGGCTAGTACGGCTCAACAGAACCACAATTACAGCCTCTAAAATGGCCATTAAAATGATATCAATACCTCTCCATCAGATTCAATAAAAACTGATCTTAATTATCACAATTAAGATTGGATTTATTGCTGGGATGTTGTATTATACTGTATTGTTTTATATAAGTTTCAAGTGAGTATACGACAATGAACATTCTCAATCATCCATGTCGATGGAATCCATGGAGGCTCCAGACAAGTGATGAACGATCTTCAGAACAAAAAGCTTAAGATTGCAAATACCAAGTAATCAAAATCAGACGAATCAGTATAATCCATACTTTACTGTCAGTGTTGATAATATTGTTAATACAAAAAGTAATATGTTAGTCAAGAAAGGTTGTATGAAACCACATAAGTAGAATTTATGAATAAAAATACAAACAAATATTATATAGAAGATGAGAAACGAGCAATTTCTTCTAAACAATCTAAACTTAGGCAAATATTTACTGGTGGAGGTCGAATTTTGCAGATTCCAGACTTCTCTGCAATTGGACGTATCTTGGCAATGTAGCCGAGGGGATCCTGGAACTCTTCCCACGTCGGCTCAAAAACAGGACACTCCGGAGGAGGTAAAAACTCTTCCCCTTCCATTGCCCTGACAACAGGAAGATTGACAATGCCAAACAAGTTAATAAACTCTAACAGACTCACCAAGGGGCAGGACAGCATTAATATGGCATAAAGTAAGCAAGGAAGCATTTTATTTACAATTTTCTTTTTTTAAGTTGCCAAAATATATTTTCTTAAGTGTGTAAATATGATTTGGGCCATATCCTAATTTAAATGAAATTTCAATTAATTGTCAAGCCCCAGCTAAGATGTCATATATAGGATATATACAAAGGACACTTCTGTTCAATGGCAACATTTTGTCTTGAAAAGTTGAAAACACATAACACAGGCATCTCAAGAAATATGTTGGCATGTCAGCTTAATTCAATGTTTAACAAATTGCGCCAGTGTATGAAAAATATAGCGTGTTGAATTGTACACAAGCTTACAGCATTTGTGTACTCATGCCACCTAACTACTTCCTGGCCTAGCAAAGCATTGATTTCAGCTTATTCATAACCATAAGATCTACGAATTTTACGGCGTATCATGTCCACTTTCACCTTTCACAATAAAGACATGTATAAGGATGGGGATAGTTAAGGTTTTATTGATATAAATGCAATTTAATCAATTCTGCTAATCAGCCCACTTTTTTATCAATTCCCTTAATGGTTCAAGATCAAAGTTTACTTGAGATTCTAATTTTACTGTCATTACAACTAGCACTGTTGTCATCTTTCTTTGAGAAAAGAAGACTTGTGTTGATTTCTTCTCACCACAATGACCACTGCCAATTTTCCAGCAGCGTAGTAGCTTGAGTTTAATGTCATTGTTTCGCAATGTGCAACACCGTAGTTGATAAAAAGGGAATAAGGATATTCAGATGAGTCAATTTGGAACAGGCTCTCAACACCCAACCCTTAATATGATGTAACCCAACAGGAAGTCTTTCATGTCTTCAAGGTACTCCTTATTTAAATCCCCTCCCCCAACACCAGACACAACAAAACAAACGTAATGCTCTGGTTACCCAATGTGGAGAGTTGCAAAAGTTTTAGGAAACGCTTTATCAGTTGAAGTACAGAACAGCCAACCCATTATCTACATATACACGAAAACACAAACATTTGAGAATGTTCACCAGTAACAAGCATTGCTTCAGGTAATTTGTATGAATCACGGCCTCTACTAAGTTTGATCTGAGATATTCTCAAATGATACTGTTAATAATCATCAAGACTTGATGCTGGGACTCGATTAATAAGTGCTCCATTTATCAGGCCATCGTAGGCTTTCAGCCCAACAATGGCGTGGAGGCCATGAACCCTAAAGTATAGAAGGCCAGGAAGGCATCACATGCAAGTGGGTTGGGCTAGATCCATTTAAAGGATTTTACTGCACAAATGACAACAAATACACGAATACCCGATTGCAGCAGGCAACACTTCTCACAATTAACGTTAAATGCCGATGTTGTCTTACATCTACTTCACAGTAATGTTACTTAATACAGTATGTTAGCTCCGCCGTTAAAACTACCATTTTATTCCAGGCATAACAAGAGAAATAAACAAATTCAAACATTAACAGTGGATTGGCTAGCTCTCTTTCATTTCTCTTCTTTGGTCAAGCCTTAAGTCTATTGGAGTCTATTGTTCAGCTATCAGAGATAACAGCTAACGTTAGCGTTGAGGCCTCCTCTTTTCCTCAGCCCAGTCCCATCGCCTCCCACGATCTTAGCGTTAGTTAGCTAAATGTTAACGGGCTGGCCGAGAAGACTGAGGAAACAATATGACCAGAGACAAGCTAACCTGCATACTAAAGCCGACGCTAACGAGTGGCTAACAGAGTAAACGATAGTGATTTCGTCTAATGTCTAAGAAGAAATGCCACATGAAACCATTTATAGAACCATCAATACTACATTGTTTCTTTGCATTCTCGTAACTGACCCGTAGACACCTCGATGTGCCGGGGTATGATAGGGCTGGTGGCCGCTCTCCTTCCTCTGTTGTTGTGATGGCTGGTGGTTAGCTAACGTTGGCCAGCTGTGCTCGGTTCCCAATAGCAAGCTACCGCTGCTAGCAAAGATGACCGTTTTAGCCTCAGCTCTCCATATACTCCGTCCCGTCAAATAGACGGGTTCAAAACATGGATGCCAGGCGTGCGTTTAACAGCAAACAAGACTCTCAAACTTTATCGGTTATGTCGTTATCAATCATTTTTCTACAAACACCATCACTCTCTTCAGGCCATCCTGTGTTTCTTAACGAGGCGCCATCTTAGTTTTTTTCTCACGACCAAAGCACAACCTGAAATCTTCACACCACGTCCGTCACGTACACTCCCTGAAACTAGTGCCCACGTGCGCACATAAAACGCACGTACTTATCGTAATGTATTTATGTATATATCGATATGTACTTAAATGTATCTGAGTTTATTTGAAAAAAAAAAATCCGTAAAAAATAAATAAGCAGTGAATAAAATATATCCATAAAACGAACGAATTTTAATTTGATATAATTTTATATTATTTATATTATATTATTTTATATTTTTGCTCAACTTTAATTCGATTTTTTAATTTTCTTTATACTTTTTACTTATTGTTTATACAGTCAAAGAATGGCTTTTATCTGTTTTTGCAATGTTGAAGTGCTTAGCCACATGGGAGGGGCTCAATCGGGAGGGGGGTTGGGGGGGACTTGTATAACGTTCTCTAAAGTGCCCTCTTTTGGTTATGGAAGTGCTCCTGTCAAAGTTCCCGTATGAAATTAGGAGGACATTAAATTCATGATGTCACGAACACTGCTCACCAATGGGTTTACAACAGATGGGGATTAATAAAGTATTAAAAAAACTTCTTGTTGTAGTCTTTTTCAAGATACCAATTTTTAGTTCCCTAAAGTGTTAAAGTTTCTTTAATGTTACTTGAAGATCTGCAAACCTCCTGAGGAGGTAAATCGCCTAAATATGACCAAAAAAGAACATTATAGATTGGTTTCCTAAAGATTCCAGCCATGTGTATAGGTTTTGAAAATATTCTGGGAACATAATATAGAAACCGTGAATGAATAGGGAATACCTAAACGTTCCCGGAATGTCCTGAATGTTCCCTAAAGGTCTGCCAGATAAGATTCCCCTACCCTTTAAACAACTCTACACTGTGAAGTTCCGGGGAACATTCTGGGATCGGACGCTAAAGTACATACAGTTCCACTCCTATACAAGCAAAGTATGTGTAGTATAGAATTAAAGCCATACTTTATATTTCACTTATTCTATCATTGAGGTGATATTTTGATACATTTATGGCTATGTATTATAATCAACAAATAATAATAATAACCTAAACATATTGCTCATTATTTCTGAGCAATTTAAAGGTGAAAGCTCACTTAAAAGAACAAGTACACACACGCAACTTCACTGCAAGGACACTTTAATTTATCAGAAGCAATAAATATTCACATCTCAAGTCTCTATTCTCTCAGTACACACAATACATACACAAAGAAAAAGTGAAATAATTTGTTTAAAATAATATCAATAAGTGCACTGACATATAAACATTTTTAGGCTTTGATGTATATCACGTTTACTCATTCTCTCACCTTCAGTCTGAAATAATGAGAAAAGAAAAACAATTAAATATTCCTTTTGGCCAATATTTCCTCTCCCTGCCCTTCTTTTATATGTACATACATAATGGCACTCACATGCGCACACCTGAATACAGAATGGGAGTTGTTCATCCCGTAGTTATGATAAGAAGCCTATGTATAGTATAATTTGTACATTCAGGTTTATACAGTACAATCTATTAAGAGCAGATATACTCATGCAAGAAGAGTCAAAAAAGACAAAATAAAGGAAAAGACTAGCAAACACATACTTATAAAATCTTCATCTGATATTCGCGACTTTCTCTATTCGCCTCTTTTTTTAAAATCATGTCAGTGCTCAATTCCACCCTCAAAAACCATCGCGGTAGCAAAAGAGATAACACTTACACAAGGCCCACAGAATAAAAGGGACATACGATACCTGTAGGCTATTTTACATTCTTGATTCTTGTTATGTTTTTTTTTTTTTTTTAAACAAGAAGCCCTCAGCAGGATGCCACGGCATCAGATGTGATTAGAGATTTCTAAGAGTGGCTGGGTAGGGAGGATTAGAAGAAGGCCATTTCTGACTTAAGACATCACGTGTGCAAAACCACAAAACCTCATGTGAAAGCGTGCTTCTTCGAAACATATAAAAACACACAATCTGTTGATGAAGTGAGTGTACAGTATAGCTGATGGCATCTTCCGAAATCCAGGAATTTTTTCCCCCCAATTCTCTTCAACCAGGTTTAAGCCTCTTCCGATAGTGGGAGCCACATAAAAAGTCAAAAATGAACAATAAACTCAATTCATTCTGCGTGTTTGGCAGATCGCTCCCTGTTTGCTCACAACAAACAAAACAGAAAAGTGTACAAATCAATTTGAACAGAACAAAACCTCATTCATTTTTTTTTTCAACACTCCATAATACGAATTTTTAAAAAGATGAACTCAATGGAAACCATTTCCACCGTACGATGGAAGTAAAACACACTTCACATATCAGAACACCCTCTAGAGGTTTTGGCAAACCTAGGGAATTTATATGTGCAGATACTCTCTATAACCCTGTACAAACATCTGCTGATATAATAATCACTGATCAAAACAATTATCTGACAATATTCATCATACTCATAGCAGGTATATCATAATATCGATAAAACAGCAAGAAGCTTCAGAAACATTCAAAATATATTATTGATTGTATCATTGATTCGCATACCTCATAAAGAATGCATTATGAAGCCAGGTGGCTCCTTTTGACATGTAAAAGACCATTAAGCAAAAGACTGTCAGAAAACCGTGCACTGGTTTTAAAAGTTTAAGACAAAGCAACATATCTGAGGTCTTCTTTAGAAAAAAAAATACCTGTCAGCAAAGCAGAACCTGCAAAGATGGACAGAGACATCATGAAGCCAAGGAAATTATTGCAAAGTCAAGGGACAGTTTTTGCAACTCTCTGCTGTATTTCTTGCCAATCTTTGCTGGACTGCATTCAGTGCTTTAGTCTTTACATTCCAGTGTAAGCAGCTGGATATATATGGTCTCCGTTTTCCCTGTGTTACAATATCACATCCTGGTACTGAACATATAAATCTGATGGGCTCAACTAGACTTCAAACAATGAAAACTGAGGCAATATATCTAGATATAGATTCAGTTTCATCTCCATATGGCTATAGACTTTTTTTTTTATTTTGTGTGTCGGGTTTGTTCATGTAATGTGCGTGTGTGTGTCTGTGTTTGCAAGTTTCAAGGACGTGTGCACAGGCCATTAGCTCGCACTTGCTATCTCCATCTACATATGTGGGAATCGGAGGTGAAAGTAACAGAGACGGAGTAAGCTGCGTTTCCTCTTGTCACCAGCGCTGCTGCTGTTACTTTCTGTCCTGGCAGACTTGCTCCGAGCCCGAGCTCTGCCCGCCTCCTCCATTCTATCATCTGACCTCTGACCTCTTTGGCCCCACATCCTGCTCACACCACGGTGCTTATCCGGTTGATAGGCTTGGACTTGGAGCTGCCTACTGTACCTGTTGATCCAGCTCCCGTCACCTGCGGCCCCTGCTGAGGCTGCACGGAGTGCTGGGGGGGGTGAGGGGAGAGAGGTGTAAGAGGGGTAAGGGGGGACGA
>CAAKHC010011612.1:0-18173 GCA_901007825.1 Macroramphosus scolopax
GGAGTAAAAGTGTTGAGTGATCTTTAACCGGCGGTGATATTTGTGAAGATCCCTTTGGAGTTCCTCCCAGTCGTGTGTGCGTGGGCGTGGTACGTAGGAGAGCCCCCTCTCCAGTAGGTGGATCTGGTCTGTGAGGGGGGTGAAGAGTGTGGAGAGGTTGAGAATGTTGGATGTAGAGCTCCACCCCAGGTCAGGGTGTGGTGATGATGTGGTAGAGTGCGTCCGGTGTAACACCTGACAAGCAGGATAACATACAGAGAAGAGAAGGTGTGTGCGTGAATCAACACAGGGGATTTGTGTGTTAACAGTACTTCTAATGAGAGACAGGTGTGTGTCTGTCTGAGAGCTGCATTGACATGACAGCAGATCTACATGTCGGACTTAGAAGCTTCTAGATCAATCAGCGTAGCTCATATCGACCCTATTTAAAAAACATGAGCGCCAAGAGACTTGGCCGAACAAAAAACTTGTCATATTTCTGTAGAGTGTAAGATAAGCCCGTGAGGGTTTTGTGAAGAAAAGAAAATCCCTACTGCAGCAGTCGGACTTAACATGAGTGATGGGAGCAGAAAGACTGACTCGCTGCCTTGTTAATTGTTGTCACGCAATGTTTTATAAGTGAACATGATTAATAAAACATGAATTAAAACAATTTTAATTTAAAATAAACTGCTACTTATAAAGATTTCTCTAATGACAGACTACAATGTTCCTGTCCACAACATTTGGAAATGTTTTTTTTGGCACCTCAAGTAACCGGTGAGAGCACTTAGGTAGGTATAAATTTCATCTGAAGAAAATAGGATTATAAATTTGGAACAGGTTCTTGAAGTGATTATGAATCCCTGCCTGTCTACAAGTTAACATCAACTACATAGGAAGCAGAGAGAATGTTTCATGGCAACAACGCTCCACATTAAAGCATACGGAAAACATTTATTTCAAGTATCTCAAGATAACTTAACAATTCTCACAGACCATCTCATCTCTTCCTTCTTTACCCCATCGGACTTTCAATATGAAAAGCATCAAATAATTTACTTGGTTATTAAAAAGGTCATCAAAATTTCATCAATTAATGTCCTTGTGGCTTAAACAGTTGCAGACGATTGCAGGCATGAAACTGAATAGAGAGATTAAACAGATAAAATGAGGGGGTGGTCCACGCACACTTACAAACCAGTAAGAACATCTTGGAGTATGTCGTCATTTATTACAGACTATCAGTTGTGGGACATTCCTCCCCTGTGAACCAAAGGGACACAGAAAAGTAGTGTGCACTGTCAAACATCAAATCAGACGACATCTTTCAGGGCCAGTTGATCCCTTTCAAACTGCCTCCTTCTCATTACGAGGATGGCTTGTGTGAGACTTATTGTGCTTTTCTTCTGTCGGCTCAGACAAATCAATTGTAAGATATCAGACCCTAGCAGCGTCTTCAATAATACTGACGACACACAAACATACATACTTAAATATTCCTAAAAAACATAGATCAATGAATAATTACACAGTAGAAAAACAACTTAAAGCCACTTGCTACATGTTTCGAAGGCATACAAAAAGACAAAAAAAAGGCATTACAAATAGCGTGGGGCTGTGCTATGAGAGAAACGGAGCCCCACATCCCCTCTTGTCTTGTAGCATGTGTTGTTCTGCTCCAGGCATAGGAAGTCTGGGAGTGATGGGATATGACCCAGACGTCAGTAGCCAGTGTGTGTTCATCCAAGTCCGTCTTCCTTAATATGCGTGCAAGTGTTTTTGGGGTGAGATGGCATTTTGACAGCCATGTTCACCTTCCACACAACTGAGTGAGTGTGTTTGTTCCAGGTTTTATCTGATGAGGTGGTAGGTGAGCCAGTACATGAAGATGGGTTGTGCTGCTGCTATTGACATAGTGAGGTACATCCTCAGCTGGTTCTTGGTTCCTCTCACCACCCTCCCCTCCGCCGCCGCCTCAGACAACAACTTCAGACGCAGAGTGCGAATCTAAGGAAAGAAACCCGTAAAAGACAGTCAACAAACAGGTGTGTATCAGTCATCCCCCTGCAGATGACCCGAGATGAGTTTGTTTATTTACGGTTACTCTAATAACTTCAATCACGGTACACAAAGACAGGTGGAATGGACAAAGATGTCTCTAGCTGCCCGTTCTCACCCTTGTTTCATGTACTGTTTTAACTCAACTGCCAGGTATCTGTCGATATGTGGCCAGACAATCTCAGAAGGACGAGTGTGTCTCATACGGACTCATACAACATTTCCTGAAAGTAAATGCTGCCACTGACCATGAAGATAAAGATGGCTGCACAGCACCACAGCAAAGAAAGGTAGTACGCTGGCCTTCCGAATATCAGTCCTGCTACTACGCCTATGATCATACTGAGGAAAACAGGGAGAAGACAGCGACACACACGGCCATGATTCAGCTTCCACAACCAGAAAACCTTTGTTTTGTTAAATGTAAGAAACATAAGTCAAAAAACTCTTTCTGATCAGTATGGATCAATGGAAACTACTTCATAAGAAACCTTGATACATGATCAAAAAGACAAATAAAAATAAAATAAATACAGAAAAAAGTCACTAAGAGAAATTGTGTTTGTGAAAATGTAAAAAATACGGTGAGAAACATACCCAACATATTTGTAGCCAGAGAAGGCTAGCAGGTCTACGGTTGTGAGGTCGGTGTTAACAGTTACAAGGTAGAGCGATAGGAGGACAGCCAGAACTTCCATGATCAGCCATACCAACGCAGAGCTGGCCTGAACTCCCAGCAGCTCTGGAGAAAACCTGGAAGTGACCACTAACGAATCAGCCTACTGTGTATAGTACAGTAGATACTAAGCAGAAATACCTCTGAGATTATAAATCCTACTTTTAAGTAACAGATACTGCAGGATGAGGGTCGTGCTCAGCATCTGTATCACACAAACCTGTTCTGTGTGCCGAGGGCCAGTCCAGCCACCAGCACGTATGTGATGAAGCCCATGGCAGGAATGTAGAGATCAGGAGCGTTCACGTCAAAGCGAGGAGCCACAGGAGTGTCCTGCTGGTAGCTCACCTCCCAGTTCTGCAACACATCAGACCAAACACTTAATATCAATCAATCCTAATAATAGCATGATTAAAGTAGCAGGTGTAGGTGGACCTACCTCGTGCATGTAAGGGAAAATGAGAAGACCCAGCTTCTTTCCGACGTACACAGTGTCTACTGCAAAGTAGTATTTCAGCTTAGAAATTGGGATAAACCTGTCCAACTGAAAACAAACATTCACACGTGCATTAGTCCTGGGGACAGAGTGGCCTGTTTCTGTCCATTTAAAGATTATATTGAATCAGTTTTCGCAATAAGTAAATGTCTACAGTGAAGGGGATATTTTCTTTAATTTAAATAAATAATTATTATTATACTTACATTCTTGTCCACCATTTCCTTCCCTTGAGATGCCAGTGAGCTGCCGTATGCCATGGCTAGGTTAGACACGGGGTCAGACAGGATGGACTGGCCAGGAAAGCCCACTGTTGCAGGCCCAGTCTGTTGGTTGCTGTGAATAAAACATAAGCTAATGTATCATGTACAAAAAATACAATCCCTCATCTCTTCATCTCCGTTTCAAAGAGGACATGGAATGCCGAAATTACATCTGAAACATTTAATGAAATCTACTTAAATATACAGTCAAAATCAAGTGTTCTTCATAACTACAATTATCAGGTCAGGGCTTAGCTGCCTCTACCAACCAGTCAATTTACAGTTAAACAAAAACCTTACAATGTTGTCGCCTGCACAGAGAGAGCAGGATCAATACTGGATGTGAAATTACTTTTTCTGGAAGAAATCAAACTGTGTTTTATTAAAAAAAAAAATCAACAAGAAGCTGTTTCTGTGAAATAGTAATATAATTATAGTTCCGAACAGTTTGACTCTACAGTTCAACATCCAACTTAGCTCCATCTTGGCGGACAGGGATTTCACCTGTAGGATGTCTCTGATCCAGATCCAACTCCACTCGTGTCCTCGAAGAGCTGGCTGCCATCTGGACCGTCTACGGGGCTACTTCTTTGACGCATATTAGGCTCTGGGTGACATGAGGGGATAAGTTAGGAGGTTACGGAAAAAGAGATGTGAAACAAAAGGACAAGATCTGAAACCTGTGGATGTCTTTTGAATGTGCTGATGGGTAGAATTGGTAAAGAAAGCAAATAAAAAGGGGTCTACTGGGAACTCAGAGAAACCAATTTGTACAAAAAGACTTGACCAACCAGTGACTATCTTACATGCAAACTTTCCTCCCTACCTCCCTGTGTTGGTATTGTTTAAGTGACTAACAGCATAATTTCCTGCTAACATTTCTAATCTGTGTCACCTGTTATTGCAAACAAAATCACACGCAAGTGGGGAGGTCAGGCTATATAACACCATCTTAAATTTACATTTGCATTTCAGCATTCTACAATGTGCTTCCAAAGACTTAACTGAACTATTTTCAGTCTGACCTGACCTGACCTGACCTGACAGCGTATCAGACACAAACCAGTTATGTCTGTGCTTTAATTTTAGGGATCCCATAAAGCATGCATTAACAGGAACATTCAGTTAGCCTGAATATGTCAATGTCAGAGACAGTGGGGTGAACATCAGTACCAGACTGACCAGCTATTTTTGAAGAGGTATATAAAGTGTGGCACAGCTACTTAGGTATTATTGAGCATCAAAATGCATTTAAAAATAGTTTGTGGTTAAAAGTCACATGCTGTGTGCATTGATCTGTGCTGCAGCTCCCAGTCAGAGCTATGCAAGGCAGGAGACTGCTCTTTTACCCCGAGGCGGGAGTGATCACATCATCACACACTCATCACAGGAGTAAATCACATTAGTTTCAACTTCCTGTCCCAGCCGTCCCTTCTTGCAGAAAGCAGGATTTTACGTATAAACCCAATAAAAGACACGTTGAAACCTGACATACATTAAGTCAACATCATAAAACATATGCATTGCCTTCCACATTAAACGTGAACGTTCACGGATGCCCTTGAAATATCTTTGAGTTGGCTTGTTTACTTCAACAATACAACATTTTACAGATAATAAAGATCGTTAATTAATTAGCAACCGCCTGAAGACTAACACACAAACCTCGAACGACGTCACTGCAAATATGACACATTTTACTAACTAAACTAACTAAATAATGCCTCTTGCTGAACAAAAGCCCCAAAATCTATATCAGGCTCACAGCTTGGAAATAGACTTAACGGTAGCTAGCGCGCGATAACTTCCTACATAGTACGAAAGCAACAATACGTAGCTATATGACTGTTGTGTAATAATGCACAATAAAATATCCCAAAGTCACATCACTTAACGTTACATACAGAGACGACAGCGCAATTTAAGACTTGAAAACAAGGACAACCACAGGGGACAGACGTTTGCTAGCCTAGCATGCGTAGCACTAAAGCGGTGAGCATGTTAGCTAGACTCGTTGATCTGCGAGTGGTTTATTTTGGGAAGTGTCGGCAAGCTATTGGTTACTGTGGTCCCATGCATTTTATACAGTCCGGTCATCAGGTGAACGTTGGTGACACAATTTAACGCCGTGTTGTCTTTGTTGTAAAAAGTTGTTTAGTTCTCACCCGGCAGAAACAGCGAGCTAACAACACCATTCAGATGACGTTACGAGTTAAATTTCAGAAAGCTAGCAAGTAACGCCCTGAAATTTGTGCATGCAGCTACTATTCAGGAATTAATCGTTAAACTCACGTACGTAACTTACGTTGTCTGAACCCTCTTTGAGTAGCAGTATAATCCATTTGGACTAAGATGAAGGTGGCGGTAGGTTTTAACCACCTAGGTGCTGGGAAGGGATGCGGTTGGTTTAATTATGTGAGTCGGTTCAGTTAAACACCTTTTCTTCTTTGACTTCAGTGAGGGTTGCAAACCAACATGTATATTTGCATAACGCCATCTACTGTGCTGGATGTGTAACAGCAGGGCTTTATGTAAATTGAAAAGAAGACAAACACACCGTTTCATGCCTTCTGCTCTTATATTTTCAAGAAAAATAAAACGAGCCTTATAGCATTCCATTTCCATCACTGCTTTTATATAGGTTGCATTAAGTACTATATATCCTAATATTAAAAATAAACAATAATCCTCTCTCTGGTACCGACATCTGCAAATTCCTCAGATGTGAGAGGATTTTGTGTAATATGATACGTTACCATTATTGTCCGTATCATAATATACTTCAAGTCTACAGAAAACAATATCTGATTAATATCAATTCTAAAAAAAACCTTGTCAAGCAAACCTTTGCGTGTCACTGGCAAGTTGAATGCATCATGTTGTCTTCATGTTGAGAAGATTAAAATGGTCACATTCAGACAAAATAAGTCACATGCTTGTACCATTTTAATAGACCTCTTTTAAATGAAAAATAATTAGTTTTTTTAAATTAACATGACATACTGTAACATTACGATAACATATAATAGACTTGGGCGTCAAACTGTGAAAGAATGATCCGTCATCAAAACAATAGCTGATGGTTGACGCCTAGAGTGAGATGATTAGGTGATTTCTACGAACATGGGTAGTGACGTCTCTCTGAAACTGGAGAAGCCACATTCCAGTAGTGCCGGTAAGTACATCTTTGCAGGAAGTGTCTTCCATCGGAAAAAAATTAGGAGTCTGCAGCATCACGCAAGCAAACGTACCAAGAGTCAGTATTTAATCGTTTCATTGCTCTCAGTATTATGACCTTATTTGAACATGTCTCCAATGTGTTGATTAGAATGAATCCTGATGGGGAAATGTGTGTACAAGTGATCTATTGTTAAAACATTACAATTAAATGTGATTTGAATGAAACCGAAACTGCATTTACAAGAACAGGGAAGGGAACAGGTTTGGTATCTGAAAGTAAATCTGATAGAAAACAAATGTGTTTTTAGCAGATTGCTGTAAGATTGCTGAGAAATTAGGTTGAGTGGACAATAACAACTAAAGTTAAGAAGATCCTGGTCTTTGTTTTATTCAGGGTTCTTTCACTTAATAAACATGTTTTTAAGCCAGTTGTTTTTGTAGAATCCTCTAACAGTCAAATAAACAGCATTAAAGACAAAACATTCTTGGCGGAAAATTTACATTTGATCATAATGTTGAACTTGTTGGTTATGATTGCATCCTATTCACAAAGGCCAGGTTAGAGTCAAAGTGCACTTCAAATGGATGCATTATGGGATAAGGATCATATTCCGCTTTGTGGCAGTATCTATCTTTCATTGTTAATTAATCTAACTTCCTTTTTCTTTGAAATGCTATGAGTTTCCAGAATCATTGTGACGCGACTCTTCCTTCCCTACATCCGTCATTGTTTACACACCTTAAAACACATCAACACTATCACTTAATTTTCTCACTGGCAAATCATACTCTCATGCTTTCACTTTCACCAACCCTGGCAACAACAGCTTTGCTGGAATGTGACAGAACCTGAACACTGATTCCAAAGCAACCAACCAAAGAACACAGAGAGATAAACTGCACGGTTCTCGGAAAGCTTCAGTTCTCATGAGTCTGCTGAGGGAAACACAGCTGCAAACATGGCGTGCAGTACTCAGAGGACCGTCAGCATGAGGAGAAGCTACACAGGTAATCAGTCCTTTCTCTCCTGTTTTTCTCCTCACACTGAATAGAAATATATTTTAGTTTCAGAAGACAAGTAATGATGTCTGTGCATGTAACCTACATATGGCTTTCATTGCGAAACATTGCAGTGCATTTTTCACTGGTTGATCTATTTGTTGCAAACTCGTCACTAAAAATGGTGTGTGTGTGTAGGTTACATGTTTGCAATGAATTTAAGTAAATCGATCAAACACCCACCTTAAAGTCCGGTAAAAATAGAGATGAATGTTACAGATTGTCATTAGTTGAGTGTTTTTGACAAATGTAGATTGAATAAATATCTCTCCCATCCAGCCAACTGCTAAAAACTCTCCCACATGATATTCTAGATTTTAATCCACAGAAGGAAATTCGAATCACACTGATCGGAAAGACAGGAAATGGGAAGAGTGCATCGGCGAACACCATCTTAAATCGAGATGCGTTTGCATCCGTCCTTTCTCCAAAATCTGTGACAGAAGACTGTGAAAAGGCGAATGGAATTGTGTGCGGGCAGAGGGTTTCTGTGATTGACACACCAGGGATTTGCGACACAAGGTACAAGGAAGAAGATGTGATGAGAAAGCTGAGAATGTGCCTCTCTCTCGCTGCTCCTGGTCCCCATGTGTTCTTAGTTGTGATCAGGTTGGACAGATTCACCAGGGAGGAGCGACAAGCTGTTGAGCTCCTGCAGCAAGTGTTTGGTGAGAAAGCTGCAGACTTCTCGTTGGTCCTCTTCACTCACGGTGACCAACTGACATACAGAATAGAAGATTTCATTAGTCAGTGTCCCGAACTTAGCTCTTTGGTTTCAAAATGCAATGGACGCTACCATGTCTTTGATAACGCTGTTCCCAATGAACATCAGGTACCTCAGCTATTGAAGAAGATAAAAATGATGATTAGTTGTAATAGAGGAACATTTTACACAAATCAAATGTTTCGGCTGGCAGAGAAAGCAATCCAGGAAAAAGTAGTGAAAATCCTGAAGGACAACGCTGATAAAAAACGCAGAGAAGAAGAGAAACTGAGGGCCAAATTTAAAGGACAACATTTGCAGACCCAACTAAAATGGCTGGACGGAGAGTTTCAAACCCAAGCAAGAGCAAAGGCTGAGAAGAGGAACAAATTTATTGATCCTTCCATGATTGCGGCGAGCGCTGAAGCGGGGCTTGCTATCGGGACCGCGGCAGGAACTGCTGGAGGTCCAGTTTGCATGGCTGTTGGAGCAGTGGCGGGTGGAGCAGTTGGAGCTTTAGTGGGAGTCATTACACCTGCAGCAGTAAAAGCTCTGAGAAAGAAATGCACAGTACAATAAAACGGCAGGAGTGTATTTATATTTCTCAGTTCTGCAAATATGTGTATCTTTTCAGTGGCAGAATATATGATGTGTATGAATTTCCATAATTGCTTAATTGTTAAACAAATAGTCTAACTATGCTGAATTACAGGTTTAGATGGAATAACTGAGTCACTGATTCTGCACAAGACACTTATAATTGTAATGAACCCATATTGAACTCTTTCAGAGCTCCAACGAGGACCATGTAAAAACAAAAAGCTGTTATTTGGATCTGATTAACATCTTTAAAGCAATAGTCTAGCTTTTCCAGTGCAACAGCGACCTCTGTTGGTAAATGTTGTAATTACAAGACACTGATTCTCAGCGGTCTCAGCTCTCCTTCCACTGCCTGCAGGTCAACACAACTTACATTGTGTAAGAACATTCTGGGGTTTGGGGTCTGGAAGATCCATCATTCTTCCTATTACAGTCAGTGTGCCATCAAAACCAGCCTCATAGTTTTGGATTAAATAGCTACATGATGTTGCTTTAAATTCAAGCAGTACACTACAGGTGCTACATCCTTTCCATGGTGTTTTGTAGGTTGAAAAAGATTGCTGTTGTATTGTTGTTGTATCTGTTATTCCCCTCAACTGCAATCAGAAGTTATGATGTAACATTAAAAACCTGAAGAGTGCGTTTTAAAAACAGAAGGATGTTTAAATATGTTCTTCTTTCTATTCCAAAAGGTGCAGACTAACTTATCTGTGTGTCAGTGTGAAGCCTTTGGGGGATTAGTAACTGTTATATTTAAATAGAGCACATATAGGCACATGCTCTGATGAAGTATTTGAAATACTTTATTTAAATGAATTAAACTCAGATACAGTATGTCCTGGTGTCCTGCACTCTTGCTTAAAGAAATAACTGTGTCTTACTCTCTGCTGACAGCTGGACTCTGTACCCCCTCAGGGAAAATGACCATCACTCATTAAATGAAATGTACTGTGTATAAAAGCGCCACACATTGCAAACCGGCCTCACAAGTATGCCTTCATACATGCATGTAGGGCAAAAACATGCACGGTCATCTTCTCTGCCTTACTTGGAAAAATATATTTTAAGGGGGTTTCTCATGCGGTAGTAATTGTTCTAAAGGCCACAGAGAAGAATGGAGGTCTGCAGTTAACAGCTTGCTGTGTTGGGAAACTGGCGACACACAAGTGGCTCGGGGTGAGCCTGTCTTTGGGAATTAAGCTCACTAACTCATGACAAGCTCAGTTCAAGCACATACGTAAAAATGTTTGGCTCATGTGGGCCTTTAATTTCACTCAAATCTTTAAAGGGACTAATAATGTAATTATTACAGAAAGCCACATACTGTGCCATATACTTGCACAGACACTGTGCAATGACTCGTAAATGTTGGTGTTTATGCCATGTGATTGTTTTTTAATGGCCAAAGATTTGCAGCATGTAAAGATCGTTTTCCATTCGATGTCTCCTTTATGTGGCTTAATGGAGATCTGTCTGTCCTTGTTGCTTTGCAGAGGGAACAAGGTGACATGGATGAATACGGTCCGCGTCAAATAATAAGAATAAGTAATGTCAGTAATAGCTGCGTTGCATTTAATGCTGCCAGAAGGACTACGATCATTGCAGACATTGTATTAAAGTAGTAGACAGTTGAAATGATGTGACCCCCTTGATATTGTAGTGGACGCATACATCACGCGGTGCCCCTCACCCACCACACAGAGCCAGATGGATAATGTAGGTTAAGAAGCCTCTTGACAAGGAACGCTTTGCTGCACATCTGCTGTGCAACCAGATTGTAAAAAATGTGTATGTTCCCCCGACGATATTAGTTGTTTTCTCCGCTTGCAATTTACGACCCATCCTGACGACAACGGACATAATTCATTGACTACAGACAAAAGTGATCAAGAGTTATCAAACCCTTTCATAATACTTTATTAACAGATAGTCAGGAAGCATTTTGAGTTCCTCCTCTTTCAATATACTAACAGCAACCTACAAAGACACCTCATCAAAGCCATTGTTTACAGCTATAAATCATTTCTTATTGATGATTGGTACAGGAGAGACAAAGATGGAAAGCATGTATTCACAAAGATATGTTTTATGTTCATTTTAAAAAAGGAGATTAATAATGCAACGAATCCAGCTTTGGGATTCTTGTACACTTCAAAGTTCATCCGAAAGAAAGTGATCGCACAAAGATGTAAGAAGTTACAGCGTCAAAAGGGGTTAAGAGCAAAAAGCCACACCTGCATCAATAATTCTAAGGTTGCCTGGCATGCTTGGAGTTTACCCCCCGACATGCACATACACAGCAAAAGAGAGAGAGGGAGATGTACTGAGTGAATTAACTCTTCCATGAGCCATGAAGAGCGTTTATTGTGTCATTATGTAGCATATCTACAGCTGCACTCATCCAGCGAAGCACAGCAGATCACTTGGAGAGAACTCACTCGCACACTCCTGCACTGCTCAAGGCTCAAAGCGTGCAACTCCCCTTCTTCAAACGCAGGCTGGCGACCATCGATCCAGGAGTGATGGAGTTATCACTGATGGCAGCACAGGTGAGGAAGAGGAGTTCATCCGTTGAAGTTCTGAGAGGCAAAAAAAGGAGCTGGGATGCTTTGGACTGAGGTGGTGACAACATGCTTTAGCTTAGTTTAGTGTCCCATTTGCAAACCGTATAGGAGGTGATATGTTGGCATGCTCTTACATTCATTTTATTTTTCATTGACTACGTTAGCTTGACTTAAGGTCTTTTTCTGATTCGGACTGTTATCAGATGTTTTTGTTGCCTTTTCTTTTTTTTTTAATATTAATCATAATAAGCAGGAAATCCCATGTCTGATAAAACATGTCGACAGTCATCGTACGAGTCACAGTGCAGATGGTACGGCACTGCTGTACAGTCAGACATGGCAGAGGAAATTACTGGAGGATGAATCGAGGTTGTACTCACATAATGTCTGGAGACTTAAAAAGGTTCCTGTCGTCGCTCTCTAAAACATTTGCACCGTTGTTAAGATGCATGTTTTATAATATTTTAGTTATGAGGTCACACATACAGACTGTGAAGTACTTCCTCCAAAAGGAGACACACAAGTGAGGGCTCACACTTTTTGTCCCTACAGGAGGACGTTTGGGTTGAGGGGAAGTCTTTCAGCAGCGCTAAACATTTGATCGCAGTGTTTATCTTCAATGAATTTATAAAAACATCCTTGATAAAATGTTCATCATTCTCTATCTGTAAAGGAGGCATAGATGAAGGGATTCCATTCAGCATCGTCCTGAACATCTTTATTTTTGGCTTTTTGTTTTGCTCCTTTCACAGCCACAGCATCTGACTTCACATTCATTCTGGTGCTCTGAATCATTTGTCCCAATTTCCGCCTGCTCTTTTCCTGCTCTGCGTCGTCTAACCACTGATTCTGAGCTTCAAGTAGCTGGAGGGCAAAAGCTTTATCTCCATGAGTCCCTTTGTGAGGCGCAGGGCAGCGCAGCCTATTGATATGTTTTGAAAGTAAGTAGCTTTAAAGTGAGGGCACAGTGAGAGGCCTGCTGTTACTGCGTGGGTCGTTGCGTGCATTGAATCATTGCAACATCGATGTTCTATTTGTAGGGGGAAGAATTTAAAAGACTAACTTGGACTGTACATTCAATTTACACACTACTTTTTTTAATATTTTCATTTTTCTACATATTGAGCGGTTGTATTTTTGAAAGACTATTGGGGTATTTCTAATGTTAGTGTAACACAGTGTGACTAGACTTATAGCAGGGACACACATTGATGTGCTTGTCACCACATTAACTTGGGACTTGCACGATGATTTGAAGTTGGTCTGGAGCCGACCAAATGATGGCAGGATTTTTGACTGGAAATATGATGTTGATCGTGTGACACTTTTATAATAGTGGTTATATTTTGACTGTTTTTCATGACGTCTCCTTCAGCAACTCAGAAATATCCCAGCCTGCTGTCATCCTGCATGTTCGTGGCCAAGTGTGAAATTACACCATCTGCTGGTTGCAGCCAAAAGAAAACAAATGTTTTTTCCTGGTGTGAGATTTGGTAACTTCTTTAATATTCATCAAACATGTTATGACACAAGTACGGTAGGTACCCCAGCAATAATGTAAGATAAAATACAAGCACCTTAAATGTAAATTAGGAACCGACAGTATATCTTGTACTGTAGATCTGATGGAATATCTGTTACGTCGACCATGTGCTCAAAGAACTCAATAACTTCATCACCGCCGTGCTTAAACTTACAATATTACAGATCTTTCACACAGCTTCAGAAAATATTTGGAGTATCTGTATCCTTCAATATTCCCCTTTAATTCCCTTAATTTTCTGGTGGATCCCGTGTGCACCAGAGGTGAACCCCTGTCCAACCGAAGGAGTGTGATGGAAAGCCTCGTCTGATAGCCATCTGCTCCTCGATACTTAATCAGATGTTCTCAATGTGTGGTCCTTAATCACACTGTCTCCTAACACTGTGAACAGCCTTAACTTGCTTTCTAAAACCTTGCTAAATAAAATTTGTCCCCCAAAAATTAGACAAAAATGGCAGTTTTAGCAGCCGCAAAGGCTCTGGGGTCACCGAAACTCATAATGGACTTAATGATGGGTGTGAATGAAACCACATTAGCACAAAGTCAGCATATTGGCAATAGACTACGTTTGAAACTCCATTAGATTTCAATTCTCAGGACCTCTCGTCATCACTTTTCAGGACATCTCAAGGTGCTTTATGAAAGTATATAACAACACAAATGTCGGGCTGCTTCATGTTGTGGTGCTTCGATCACTGATGACGTGTCCTTGGACCCTGCCGGCGGTTCAACTATTGACGATGACGGTGTTCTCTGTCTTTACTGCAAACCTCCTTTTTTTTTCGTGAGTGACAGTTGGATTGTCCTTAATTAAGTCACGTCTATCAAAGTATCAGTGATGGAGAGTTAGGTCAGATTACCATCTGCTAAAGAGTTTATCTGTGAGGGGGAGGGGGGGGGGGTCTCACTGACTGATCCATCCTTTTAATTCTTGTTGAGAAAGTGAACCATCTTATATCTCATTTCTAGGAATGTGCTTCAGATTTCTTTGCCGTGTTGTTGCCAACAAGTACAGTAATACACAAGCTTGATCTAAAGCTGGAGAGGAGCTGAACAGCCAGTGATCGTTCTGCTGTAGGTCACTATGGGCAGAGCCTCCTCCATCATACAGAAATATCAATATAATCTTACTTCTGGCTCTGATACTAACACATTCTGATATACACTAGAGTAATCGCTTTAAATTCAAACTGGTCCTTGTCTACATAGGTGGCTAAATGCTCCTGATACCCCGCTGCGATAATGTTCTCCGAGACACCCAGAATGATCATCACGCCTTATTAAAAGCTTGAATCTCATTCCCACACGTCATTTTTCAGTAGGAAAACAAGATGATGTAACAGAAGCTTTCAGTACTTTCAGCGAGACATTTAGGCCAGGAAGGTTGTTTGAATGTCTTTTCCAAACCTATTTTCCTGACATTAAAATGAGTGGACATCTTTCTTGCTTTATTCATATGCCCCCGCCATGCATGAGCTGTACAGTAGAGATATCAGGGGAAAAAGTCATCCAAGGCCATGTGGCGTTTTTTGGGGACTGGAGGGATGCTGGGGCCCGGAAAACAGCTGGGATAACCAACTTCCCCTCAGTACCCAAACATGAATCAGATCCTGAGGGGGTGGATGTGGGACGGAGAGGATTTAAACGTATAGGAGACCTCCGGGTCGTTTCCCCTTGTGAGTGCAGTCACACAACTACAGGAGGAGGAGGAGGTGCAGGCCGAAGCAGCGGGGGCGTCGACATTGCATACATCTACGCTCAAAGTGCCTTTATGTGGAAAAGCTTCCTTTCCAGTGTCTGTTAATAGTTGAACAGAGAGAGTGGAGATAACCTCTAGTGATAACCTGAGGATATGATGAAAACATTAGGCACAAAGGCGAATGAGTCAGTCATGGCACGCAGAACGTACTGCTGCATTCATTCAGGAGGGCTGGCATGACAGATTAGACATGCCAGACACGCATATGTGGACAAACACAAATGCATGTTTGTAATGGAAGTGAGTCCATCAACCCACACGTTACCCTGGGATTCATCATGAGATTATTAAGAGGTCTGAGTTTTTAGAAGCCCTTGTCCCTTGTCCTGAATCAATAAAGAATAAATGAAACGTCCGGATTAGAGCGTTTTATATGGTGAGGTTTCCATCCTCATCTTCGACCATCCTGCAGCATCATTACATAACCGCGTACTGTATGAATGGAAGCTCATCTGTAAGACACATTTAATCACATAACTTAAGCTCTGAATTTGAAACTCAGGGACACCTCAGCGGTACAGTATAATCTCTATTGCAAAATAGAGATTATACAGATTTTTTTGTTTTGTTTTTGTGAGAGGATTTGGATAATCCCTCTCTGTCACAGCACGTATCATTTATAAGATATAAACCTCGGACAACTATCTGATACAAATGTAAACCAGTGTGATGCACTGGTGCATTTATGTTTTATCTTCACGGCGATGCTACTGATTTTATATCTATAGAAAATACTGACCTGTGAGATCATCTGTAACCTGACTGATAACTTCTACAAGCTACACAATGTGATGTCCTTCGTAAACAGATTCTTTAATAAAGTTATTTATTGTGCTCTTGTTGCTTCGCAGCGGTGACGGTGGACTGTTGGGGGCTGATACCAGACCAGCCTGGTCTCAGTAACATCTACTTTCACTGAGTTCATGGAATATTCAAAGACACCAACATGCATTTCGAAACAATCATGACTCGATCTTATTGCATTTAGAAATGGGGGAAATGTGGGGTCGTAACAAGAGGCCAGGTTTCATGGCACGCACTTAGTAGACTTTACAGCTCAGTGCATGCAACATTAATACGTCTGTTCAGCAGAGCACAGACTTAATTAAATGCAGCTTAGCAGAGCATGATCTTCAAATGCACAGTGCAGACGGAGCGATCGGAGAGCGGCGTGTACGGGGCGCGTTGTGTCGGTGTGTCGTCTCTGCACGCATATCTGTGCGCCCGCTGTGTTGGGTATCTGTTTGCACCCTGAGATGCTTGTCATGGGTTGAGTGCCTGTTTGCTTTTCCTGCTTAAGACTTTTTTTGCTTATTCACCAAAACCTGCATTTCATATTCAGATGTTCATGCACAGACTTATTTAAAAGGTTCAATCTGGATCGACCTTTACAGCAATCAAAGATATTCACTACATTATTACATATTTGTTATTACATAACTGCACGAGTACTCAGTAGTTGCGACCGCAGTGTCTATGTATGTTTGAGAGAGTGTCTGCATGTGAGTGCACTCACACTTTTGCACCTTGTGCGTGCATGTGTTTGTACAGTACATGAAGCACAAAAGCTCTTCTGAAAGCTGGGCGGCTTAATGATGTCAGCGAACGCTGTTCATCGCTCGTCTGTCAGGCTCTGAAGCCTCCAGCGAGATAGGCAAAGATTCAATCAGCCATGGAATACAAGCCTCTCTCGCTCTCTCTCTCTGTCTCTCTCTCTCTCTCTCTCTCTCTCTACTCGCTCACCTTCCTTTGCTCACCGTCACCTACAGACTGGACACCTCATACTCGTCTTGCTCATCGTCCCACTCATCCTCTCTTCTCTTTCTCTCTGTTATTTTTGTTCCCTCCATTCTTGTCATGAGTTCAGTCAGCCCAGGTTCCCTCCAGACATACTCAAGCAGCAGTATTTTCTTTTAATCATACGGCTCGATAACTTGGAAATTATGGAAATAATTTTCCGCTGCTTCTACGTTTTGATTCAGATTTTGGTTATTTCGTGGCAAAATCCTCATCTGGGAGTCATATGAAATGAAGTCAATCAAATTAGCTTTTAATCCCAAACCAAGAGGACACTGGATGCGTCTTTAAAAGGTCTTATAACAGTGACCAAGTTCAATATCCAAATCAAATGCATTTAATTAATAAAGCCAATGAGGAGAAATCACCACATCCCAAACCTTTGTGAGGGACGTTGTCTCCGTTCAACCAGACCAGCAAATAACAACAACAACAATAACAAACAAATATCTCAACGTGTCCTATTGGATCATAATTGGACAGGTGGAGTATTTGGAACTTAATCTCGTTACAGACTTCACCGCTGTCTTAAGAAGAGAGTAAAGGAATGTCCTACATTCCTAAAAGACATTGGACTCCACATGACAGGGTCGTCACACACAGTGTGAGTAAAACCTACAACGGAAAACCTGCATGATAAAACAGGACATGATTTTCAGCAGGAGTCCTTTTTCTTGAGTAATCCCGTGTACCCTTCATTTCTCCTCGTCTCTCCTCTGTCTCTTTCTGCTTTATTTCCCTCGATGACAGATGTTTTAGTGGGCAGAGGAACAGCTGGGTGCTGTAGGGCTGTTTATATCACCCTTTCATTTCTCTGTCCTCTTTTTCTTTTTCTTTCCCTGCGTTGTTGTCAAAGCAGTTACAGATGGAGAACAGCAGTTTTTCAGCCCCGGAAATATTTACTTTGGATATTTAAAACTGTAAATGAGAGATGCAAAATATGAGTCATCCTCGTTTTGTGTGTGTGTGTGTGTGTGTGAGAGACAGTGTGCAAAAGGCTGAAATATTCCTCTCGCCTTGCCTGGGAGCGAACTTCATATCAAGTGGTACATTAGTAAGCTTGTGAGACAAAAGCTTCACAAATGATCAGGTAGTCACGGCCCCTTTATGAATTATGGGAGGGTTATTTCTTTTTCTTCACACAAAATTGCCTTATTCCGCTCAAATTCTCCTCGTTTGAAACAACCTCCGGGCCTCCAGTGTGTCATGACTTTTATAAGTGTTTTCCCCTTTAGTGATTGATGAATGTGTGTGTGCGCATCCCTTTGAGCCCTGTATGTGTGTGTGTGGGCATGTGCGTGTGCGCGTGTGTGTGTGTGGGCATGTGCGTGTGCGCGTGTGTGTGTGTGGTGCGTGTGCGTGTGCATGTGCGTGTGTGTGTGTATGTTTGTGTGCGTGTGTGTGTGTGTGTGTGTGTGCGTGTGCGCGTGTGTGTGTGTGTGTGTGTGTGTGTGTGTGTGTGTGTGTGTGTGTGTGTGTGTGTGTTGGGGAGG